>VZTF01009093.1:371924-383728 GCA_013397755.1 Cnemophilus loriae | reverse complement strand
GGCTGCCCGGCGCCGCGCGAGCCCGGAGCGCCTCCCCGGGCTCCCCTCCGGCCCTGGACGGCTCCTTCTTGCTCTCGCCGCTCGGGGGGCTGATGGGCGCCCAGGCCGTGAGTACCGGGGAGGGGGCACGGCGGAGGGGGGAGGGCATCACCCACTTCGGTGCTTTTCTTCAGCTGGAAACAGCCCGGGTTCGCTTTGGCTGCCACTCCGACCCCACCTCCGCTGTCTAACCTTAGTTAATCCCCAGCTCTAAGACAGTGCAGTCCCCTCTCTCCTCCTCTCCTCTGTAAAAAGCCAGAGGAAATTTCGGATTCTTGTCCTCACACCCCTTGCCGGCTGTAACTCCGCTCGGTGCCTCGTGGTTCCCAGTGCCAGGCACGGGCTGATCCGCGCGGGCATCTCCGCAGGGCACAGCCGGTGGGTCGGGGGGTGTGTGAAGCACAGTGACTCCAGCTGAGGTGTGCTGGGGTTGCTCGTGGGGCTCTCACTCTCCCTGGACACTCTCAGCCCTCCAGGTTGCCCTCCCAGGCTTTGGCGGCTGCTCTCAGGGGAGCCCAGTGGTCTTTGCACCGTCAAATCGAGCAGCAGCATCACCTCCCCATTGCTTCAGCATCGGACGCAACCACCCGCCGGCGCTCTCCCCGGGACTGCGGGTGCCACACGAGTGCACGTGGGTGGGCGTTCAGCTGCGCACGGGGCCACGCGTGACCTGCCCACGGTGCTGCCCCGCTGCGTGGGAGCCTGTTCGCTCGTCCCCTCTCCTCGGGGCAGCGTTGTCGGGGCAGCAGTGGGATGTGCCCTGAGCAGCCACTGTGAAACAGCTGGCACAGACCTGGATCCTGGCTCCAGATTCCAACCCCTGGGCATGGCTGCGCTGGTGGTGACACAGGGACAAACGTTCAGGGAAGGGGCCGGGAAGGATGCTGCTGGTAGGAGCGTCAGGAAAGAGAGATGGAAGCAAGACCAGCAGCAGAGACCTTTCAACTCTGCAGCTGGTCCCAACTCTCCAGCCCCTTGCTCAGGCCAGACTGTTGACCAGGCTCCTGCCTTCCCCTGCCAGCAGCCAGAGCGGCGCAGCTCACACATGCCACCTCCCACTCCCGCAGAAGCCCCCTATGCATGTTTCTCCCCAGCACATATTTTGCGATCACGAGTGTTAGAAATGGATGTGACAGACAAGGAGGCATTGTCGGGGCAGCCGAGCACCAGGGCGTTGGACGCGGGCAGCACAAAGGCTGCTGTGTTTTTTCCATGACAATAAGTGGTGCGGGCTTACACAGGGGCACAGCGGCTTTCCAAGGAGCCCTTCTCCTGCCGAGTGTGCCGCTGCTTTCCTGGAGTGAGGGGAACCCACCTGCTGTTGGTGCTGGTGGTGTGCCCGGGCTCGTGGGCGATGTTCTGTGTTCCACCTGCAGGAACCAGCCCCTGAACACGTTCCCTGTTTCACCCCACAGGTGCTCGGTTTACTGGTGTGGTCTCTCATCGCCGCCACAACGTACCACCTCCACGCGGCGTACGGATGGGTGATGTTTGTGTCCCTCTTCTTCTGGATACTAACACTCCTTTTCTTCGTGACTTACCTCCTGCAGCTTCATCAGAAGTTCTACATGATCCCCTGGCCCCTCGTGGTGCGTAGCTGAGAGGGAGTGAGGTGGGATCCCAAGAGGGAAACATCTTGGGAAGATAGTCCAGGAAGGCTTCAGACTCTTCTGGGCTGATGGAACAAAGCCCCCTGCACTTTCCACAGTGACATGATTTCATTCTGCCCTTGAATTGCTTAGAAAGTGCTCAAACCAGAAAGTCCTGTGTCAGAAAGTTACAGCCACCAACTGCTGCAGTTGTGGTGTCGTCCAAAAACCTCCCAGCACAACCTGGGGAGCAGTTACTGTGTTCTCCTGGGGAATGGGAAGGAATATGAACCTGAGCCTTTTGCTCCTGTCTCACCCCAGCATGCACGAGCCTGAGCCCAGACCTCACGACCTCCTCTTTGCTTTCCCCAGCTGATGATCTACAATGCTGTGGCCACTGTGCTGTACCTCACCGCCTTCGTGACGTGCGCGGCCGCCGTGCAGCCGACGTCCTGGCGGCAGTGGGACTACAACCGCAGAGCCGCTGCCTCCGTGAGTACTGGCGGGCAGGGGAGGGCCGAGGGGCTCGGGCAGCCACCGTGGTCACACGTGGGGTGTGCTCCTCTTCCAGTTCTTCGCCTGTGTCACGATGATCACCTATGGAGTGAGCACCTTCTTCAGCTTCCGCGCCTGGAAAGGGCTCGGCAGCAACGCGGCCACCAGCCAAGTGACTGACCATGCGTAAGGAGTGGACAGCAAAGCCCAGCCATGGGCCACCCTGTGCCAGCTTGTGCCAGGCTTGGTGGCTCGGAGCCTTGTGTGCCACCAGGGCTCGTTCTGGGACCAGCCTGTGCTGGCAGCAGTGGTCAGCACTGGGTCGCGTGGGTGCTGCCCCGTGGTTTCTGATGATGCTTCCAGCTGACGTGCCCACAGCACAACCCCACCAGCATCACTGCTGGGGGACATGGACTCGCTGGGGCTGCAGCTCCCGCTCATCCCCGGGGGTCATCCGGATCCTCGCTGGAGCAGCTCCACTGAGGAGGCTCAGCCAATTTGGCACAGTCCGATACTAAAATTCACTAACCCAAGCCCAGGCTCTCCTCTGTGCTGATTCACAGCTAGTGTAAGTAATGCAATTAACGGGATGCAGAAAGAGTGGCAGAGCTGGAAGATGGGAGGCGAAGCAAAGGAAGCAGTCATAACTACTCTTGTATTGATTTCTAACAATCTGAATATAGATTTTATGCTTAAATAAAAACATTCTTAAATCCAGCACTGGAGTCTGTCATGAGAAAATTTGTCTTGTGAGAAGGCAGCGCATACAGGATGGCGGGGACAGCAGAGATGTCACTCAGAGGTGACTGTCCCTTCCCACTCCATGTGGGTTTTAGCCCATGTGGGCTGTGGAAGGAACAAGTCCGCAGTCCTCTCATTGCTTTATGCACACACACGCTCAGAGTGTGCATCCAAGACCACAAGAACACGAATGAGGTGCCAAGGCTTTGATCATTCCCTCTTCCTGGCTCAGCACCACACACTCCTGAGTTCACCTAATTAACCAGCAAGTCAATTTTGCCCATTAGCTGCAGGTAGTTTTCAGAAATTACAATCAAGTCTGCAAAAGCTCTGGGAACACAGGCAGGATCAGCGCCTCGGGAGAGGGAAGAACCATGCTCCTCCCCTGTGCTGCAGACCACAAATTCACCTTTTGGGTGTTTGTCAATGAGACGTGATGCCCAGCCAGGCAGAGCAGCTTTTCCTTTCACACCCTCCTTGTACAAGGCAGTAAAAGTAGATCCAGTGAGTTCAAAAGCTGGTGCATGGTGAGCTAAACTTGCAAATCTTACTGCATGCTCTGCATGGGAGAAGTTTTACCAGGCTGTCTGCAGAGGAAGGCTCAGGAAATGGAACTGCATTGATGGAAGGTGAGAACTGAGAAGGAACTGGACACATGGCATTGGCCCATGACAGATCTGCCTTTATTTGGTTGTCAGTGAGTAAATCAAGGGTCAAATTTCCACAATTATGAATATATAGACATACATATAAATCAGGAACAGTAAGAAAATAAAAAAATAAAATTAATTAAACTTAACATGGGAGGTCACTATTGAATTCAACAGTCTTAATAGAAAGTTTACTTATAAACACTGATAAAGGACACCTTTAAAGGAAGTCTCAGCCTTCCAAACTCTGACAGCTTCCAAATTAATTTAGTTAGCATTTCTCCAGATTCAAACTATGTCACCAGGCAACTGTGGCTGCAGAATCTACATCTCTCTGGAAGAATGTGACCAAGATGTGCTGTTCCTACAAAGCAGCTGATGGCCGATTAGCATGAATTCTGCCTTGGCACCTTGTGAACTACTTCCCTGCACACACTGACTTCTCAGTTAAAACCACACCCCTGAGAATTGAGCACCTTTTACTGCCTAAGGCCAGGCTGGATGGGATCGTGAGCAGCCTGGTCTAGTGGAAGGTGTCTCTGCCCATGGCAGGGGGGTTGGAACTGGATGATTTCCAGTCAAGCAATGGTGCTGCAGGAACAGAAGGAATAAACTGTTCTCTGTATTCAGCAGAGACAGGACAAAGAACAAGGAGCTCAAACTGCAGCTCAGGCACTTTTTATCAGAGTGCAAAAGGCTCCCTGCAGCAGCAGCAGCAGCAGCTGGGCACTGCAGAAAACTGCTCGGACAAACCACGGCTGCTTCTAAGAAGATCCTGGCAGACACGTTAGAAGTTTGGGTAGAGCTGGAGAAGGGAAGGCTGCCTCTCACGGTCTCTTCCATCCACTTTGTAAAAGGGTATAGAAATTCCAGAAAGCTTTGATTTCACCCTCTGGAGAGGGGCCCACAGTCCCGGCCCTGCCCCACCGCACACCCACCGCCCTCACAGCCGCGGTGGAGCCGAGTCCCCGCCCCTCTCTCCCGGCCGTCTCTCGGGAATCGCTGCCTTTCACCTCTGAAATTTGAATAGACCTTGCTTAAAATACAACAGAACTCCCTTCAGAATGACTTGTTTAATGGTTTAATGAAGTCACCACTAACGCACTGCTTAAATCCAGACTTCGACCTTCTTTTTCCTAGAAACGTGGAAAAAAAAAGAAATCCGTGATTCCACACTGTTTTTGAACAAGCATTTCAAAAAATGAAACAGGCAATACATTCTCTGTTTGCTGCATCAAACCAATATAAAATTACATGCTGCTTGAGCATCTGTGATTGAATGTGAACCCAACAAGACTGTGCAGGAATCCCAGGGATGAGGGGGCTGCCACCCTGCATTTGTCCATGTGAGAGCAGAGTCTTGCTCACATCTGGTTGGGAATGCTGTGCCGGTGGCTCAGGGATTTACTGAAACCTGGCTCCTGTCGTTTGCCTCTCAGGAGACCCCAGTCTGCAAATCCCAACTGAAACTCCTCCTGCTGCTGATACATGGACTGACTCTTTCTCTTCAGCCTGTCCCCATTTCCACAAAATTCACAGGGATGGGGAAGGGGCAGAGGCATAACCACAACTGTGACTCTTTTGCTCCTTGTCAAACAGGACTGGACAGACACTGGAGAGCACTGATTTTCATTTTGCTAGGAAAAACCTCATCCAAAAAACTCATCACTTTTGTTTATTTCTCCAGCTGGCACAGAGAGGAGGAAAAAACAAATGAAAGAGGCTTAAAAGCTAATTTTGGATGGACTAGAGAGAAAAAATAAAAAAATATACTATAGAATCAGAATGGCCAAGGTGGGAGGGGATCTCTAGAGGTTATCTGGGCCAAACCCCGCACTCAAGCAGGGTCACTCAGGAGCATGTCCAGACAACTTTAGAATATCTCCAAGGATGGCAACTCCACAGTCTCTCTGGGCAAGGAAGCTGTGACAGTGCTCAGAGACCTTCACAGTGAAAAAGTGTTCCCTTCTGTTCATTTGGAAAACAACGTTCACAAATGCAGGAAGTGTGTGTTCCTGAAGAGCTGCTCCACATTCCAGCTTCATTCATGTTTTCTACAAATTATTAAATGTGCAGTTTGAGTTTAAAAAGCCACTCAGTGAAGTAATTTTTCTTTTGACTGTGTTACAGCCTTTGATTAAATACTGCGACCTACTGTAGTAACTTTGGCACTCTCAGGTGGAGCTACACAAAACCAACAGCAACTGTGCCAATCAAAATAAACAATGTGATATACTCACAGCTCTGTATTCCAAGAACATTTCTTTGAAAGCCAGAAAGTCTGTAAATGTGAGAAGCAGATCAAATATATCACCTGGCATTTCATCTTTGTGTTGCCTACAGATAAAAGAAGTTGGGGAATGAGAAAACTGTGTAAGAAAAATTTGTTATTTTAAAATGGTACAAGGTCAAAAAGGACAAGTAGAACAATATCAATATTTAAACAAGAATGTTATTGCAGGTTATCATATAGCAAAACTGCAGCCAAATATTACCATGCAGTATTTCCAATCCAACTACATTATTACATTTATCTAAATCCAAGACCTAAGAGTATCACATCCGTCCTTGAAAACCAGACCTGTTTATTTATGAAACATTAAAAATTAAACAGATTCAAATATTT
The DNA here is from genome assembly GCA_013397755.1 of Cnemophilus loriae. Lineage (NCBI taxonomy): Eukaryota > Metazoa > Chordata > Aves > Passeriformes > Corvidae > Cnemophilus > Cnemophilus loriae. Next base: position 377,588 of record VZTF01009093.1, on the reverse strand, counting down.
TAAGATACTCAGTTCCCAATTACACTTGATTTTCTTATTCAAGAGGAAGACCAGTGATCTTTCAAAAACAATCTCTTCATGAAGCTGGTTAAGCTCAAATGACCCAATGCAAAAGCTGAACACAAACCAAACTCTTCTCTGAATGCTCCATACGAAAATTGAAATAAAATAATTTAACCACATGACTGAAACACCACCAGGCTACTGAAGTGCCTGGAAGAGATAAACAAGACCCAACCTTTTAAGGGTCTGGCTTCAAAGTGACAAGAAATATGAAAATCCTCCAGTGTTCTCATTCTGATTTCTCTTCCTACCCCTTCAAACCCAATATATTTCAGCATGATAATTCAGAAATTTAGAGTAGCAGGACATGCTGACGGCAAGAAACATGGTCGGCCACTGCCTGCATGAACACTTCTTTTTTTAAGTTAAAGTGGAACCATTATCTAAAGGGAGAACAGCCAAACCTAAGCTTTAATCTAGATAAAAAGAACTGAGAGGCACAAAAGCCACTCCTCAACCAAAAGCAAAGCAGAGACTTACTGCAATGACACTGTGAAAGCAACCATATCAAACCCACGAATCCGATCAAGCAACTTCTCTTCAATGTATTTCTCTACTAAAGAGATCTGAAAAAAAACCCAGACAAACCACCCCAGTAAGATCACAACAGATTTCAGAAGCAGATTTCAAACAGCATCCTTACACTGACACCTTCTTGACACTCTGCATGATCCTCACTGGGCACAGCTGCAGATTCCTCAGTGGGTGTTGCTGGTTCTGTTCTCACACCAGCCCTGAGGCACAGAGCTGCACACTTTTTGCTGGGGATCTTGGGGAGAACAAACACTGACTATTTGTATCTAGGAAAAAATTATTTTCATCTCATTTCATGGTACTGAATAGTAGACTGGTCTAGTTTCTTGACTATGCTTTGCATGAAGAATGTGACTGAATTATCCAACACAAGAAATAATACAACTGGAAAAGAAGAAACTTTGTTTGCACACGTGCTAAACACATCATTTACTACAGCAATTGGCTAAATTTCTATTCGAGAGAGCTACGCAACTTCCAAAATATCTCTAGAAAATTTCGTGTGAAACAATGAAACTAAAGCTTCAGAAAAAACCTTTCTCGCTCACAGATCATGGCTGTGCTTCTGAAGGAGACAGGAATCATGTTGGGATCTGCTCCATGTAAGCCCAGTATTTTATAAAGGGAGAACTACATAAAAATAAAAAAGCAATACATATGAAAAATGGGAAAAGGTATCTTACATATTCATTAAAAATGTCAGTATAGACGAGCTTGTTTTCTTCTGAGTCATCAAACTCCTGGTAGTGCTTCTCCAAAAAATTCCTTTGTATTAACTGGAAATCATCATCTGGGCCACAACAGAAATGTAGCACAGAGTTACGAGTTTAGTCATTCTTTCTGTAACACAAACCCCACATTCACTGGTCCTCTGCTTCCCTGCTGTAACCACAGAGCCCTGCACACGTGCAGAGTTCATCACATCAGCACCCCAGCTGCTGCCAAACCACCACTTCTGACCCATCTGTGAGAGGACAGAGGCTGCTGGTGAAATATTACCAAAACGGTCCTCCTGCTATACATTTATTAATAAAGTTTTTTATTCTGAACCCGTTTTGTTCTGGCTCTCAAGTCAGCAAAACATCTGTATTTTTTATTAAGCTAATACCTCTCCCTACAAGAACTCAATGTGATTTATTTCCTTTGAATTTAAAAATATTAGTGAAACTCTCAGATTAATTTTCAATTGCCAAAGAATTTTCTCCAGTTGTGGAAGAAAAGAAGAGTAAAAATAAAGATGGTAGGTCATCACGGAATTCCACAGAACAGGTCTAAATAGAAAGTTTACTTATAAACACTAATGAAGGACAGCAGTCACAGCTTTCCAAACCCTGACATGTTCCAAATTAATTTAGTCAGCATTTCTCCAGCAGCCTGGTCTAGTGGAAGGTGTCCCTGCCCATAGCACAGAGGTTGAGTGATCTTTAAGGTCCATTCCAACCCAAACCATTCTGTGATTCTGTGACAATCTTCATGCTTTAGGGCTGGATACAAAGAAATAAGGTTCCCCATTCTTGCAGCTTTCAGTGCTGGAATAGAACCAACTCTCAGCCTGCAGCTCAGGCACTTTCTATCAGAGAGCAAAAGGCTCCCTGCAGCAGCAGCAGCATCTGGGCACTGCAGAACACCGTCCAGACAAACCATGGTGGCTTCTAAGAACATCCTGACAGACACGTTAGGACAAGTTTGGGCAGAGCTGGGGAAGGGAAGGCTCCCTCTCACAGTCTCTATCATAAAAATCCCAGAAAGCTTTGATTTCTCTGTGAGATGCACAAGCATCTTTACTCTTTCTCTACGAAGCGGTGCACTGCAGTGATATGGAGAATAATTTTCAGGAGTCATAAGCACACAGAAGACTTCTGTGCATATTTTTACTACACTACCAGGTTAGGGGTTCATGGGAAGAAAGGAAGGAAAGGTTCCATGAAGCAGGCAGGAGCTATTTTAGCTCTGTTGGCTAATTAACAGAAGAGCAGCTGGCAACATGTTTAGCAGCCCTGTTGCTGTCTGTAGCTTCTTGCAGACCTTACCCATTATGATATCCTCCAGATAGCCAACAACTGCATCAAACTCATCAGAAGTCGTGGAGCTGAAAGCAAAGGAAGACAGAACTGCATAAATATGTGTTTTGACCACAGCAGAAATTAAAGTTAAAATTAAAAAGTGTTAACAAAAGCATAAGTACAAATAAACCCAGTAATTACAAGATAACTGAAAAACTTCCTAGTTTCAACCTACAAAATAATCCATGGCACTAATGAGAAGACTGCTCCATGGAGATTCTCATCAGGCCTCTACTCTTATTTCCTCCCAGTAAGGTGCCTAATTGCAAGAAAGAATAAATGTTGTTTTACTGGCATTACTGTCAAGGTAATTCTAGTTCTAGTGCAAAAGAACGTAAAGAGTGTAATTAGAACAGCAAATTAAGCCTTTTCCAACCCACAAATCCCAGCTGCTACCAGTTTCCCTTCTCTTTCCTGCATTAACTGCACATGGTGATCACAGAACTGTAGACACTCTAGAGAATATTTTGAAATACTTGGTCTTGCGGAACAACTTAAACTGAATGTATACACGAGTACCACATAACTGAAGAAACTTAAATATTTTTCTTATACAAGAAACATCACTGTATGCTCAAATAAATGGGATAATCTCCTAAAGTTATTCTATCGTGAGCAAATATTAAACACCATTATGGATCCTAATTCATCCAGGGAAGAAACCTTTGGTACCAGCATCAGGATCTGGATCTATTATTGTGCAACTTGTTCAGACACAGTAAATAATCCACGGGATGTCTTTGGCATTTACAGCTCATCTTTAGTGGGAGATGAACTCTTCCTATATTCTCCAGTGGGTGAAAGACAAGCTTTTCTCATACATGAGGGAAAGAAGTTTCAAAGAAAGAAGGATATTTGTCTTTAAGAAAAAAATTAGCTTTGATCGGTGAAAGCACCATTTAAATTCAATTGAATGTCTCTTTCTCAACAGTAAACAGAGCAGGACAGCCCTTCAGCCTAAGTTTTGAAAAGCTCATTAAAGTTACTTTGCTATTAGAGAACACTCCAGTGAAATTAATCCAATAGTAGTTTAGCCGACTAAACTAGTTAGTTCAACTATTATCAAGCTCGCTCTGATCAGGAAAAATTAAGAGATCTTTGCTTTAAAAAGGCGTCCGCTCAGCGAGCGATACCGTAGCAACAACATTGCTGCTCCTGGGAGACGAGCGGAGCCAAGGCGAGGCCCGGAACAGCCCACGAGAGGGCGGCACAGGCCCGGGAGCGGGGCTGGCCCGGCCCGGCCGAGGGGACGCCCCGGGCAGCTCACCTGGGCATGCACGGGCAGGAGACTTTATTATGCATAATTTCCACTCTTTTCCCCCTCCAAATAAATGCCACTACTATTTTTATAGCTTATCCTAACAGCAACAGAAAAAGCGTTAATTTAAACCCTGGTTCAAGTCTGTGCAAATAACGGAATTTTAACTGTTCCAAAAGAACCCAATTCCATCTCTTTATACAACACACGTGCATCCACACACCTACAGAGACTCGTGCTCACCAACCCTGTGGTTTAATTCCCTGTCACCCCGTCACATCCAGTTTGGGGCAGCACACTCTGTGTTCCAACCCAAGCCCTGGCACAGGGCGTTTGTCAGAGCCTGAGGCTGAAAGAGTTAAATCCACGCATGACAGAGGCACAGTCACACACCCCCTTCTGCCACAGCTCTTGGGAGAAGAGCATGGAAGACACCTGTGGGGTGAAGCAGCACCTTAGCACCTGCCAGTGTGAAATTTGGTTGAGGTCACCTGTGAACGGTCTCAGGTTTAGAAGGAGCGCACTCAAACACAGAGAAGAGTCTCCTCTCAGGATCAACGACATAAAACAACAAACACTCTTGAAAAGGAGAAATTCTGAATTTAAAATGAACTCCAAAAAGATTAATTTCCAGCCTTATAGTGTTTGTTTTGACCCCTCAGCCAGAGCTACTCAGTGCTATGCTGACCATAGTGATATTTAGTTTGACTTCACCTAAACTCTGCACTGTTATTCCCTCTTGCAGCTTTGCATTCTGCACTTTTGTTCTCCTAAGAGACAGAATCTGCTAATCAGTGTAGTGTAAATTCATTCGTGTAATTATATTCCCATTAAGATATTTTAATTAGCAATGAGCTTATTGAAAATCTGACACATGAGAATGCAGCATACTCACGTGGCTACACCCAAACTTTCTCCATCAGAAGTCTCCATTGTTCCTACCTAGCCAGAGTGGAAGAGACAATCTGTATGTTCCTGCTGTTAGTGGTTATTTCTTCTTTTTGACCAAAGTGCTAAGGAATAACATTACTTAATGTTAATACAAATTCAATTGCTAAATTGCCATACATTTCCCAAAGAGCAAATCAGGAGATAAATTTTAATTCTTAAACACAGGAATTCCAACATCACATTCTTCCAAAGTTATTGCTACTACTTTTCCGTAATAACTCAAATTCTCTAGAAACCTTTTCTGCCTATTCAGAGAACAGGCTCAAAATGCCACCAGTCCCTATAAAACGGCTTTGGGTCACTTCTACATCTTTTCTCCCGAAACATCTATGACTGACTATTACAGAAACGAAGCCGGATAAGGTGAAGGTGCCACCCTGCTCCAGTGTGTCCCAGACCAGGCTGGCAGGCCAGGTTTTGGATGGCGATCCCGGGGGCTGTGTGCCGGCCGGACGCTCGGCCCGCGGCTGTGAGCAGGTGCCGACCCACGCCGGGGACAGGGCACGGGGACAGGGCACACGGCACCCCGGCGCCGCCGGCGATGGGAACCCGCTGCTCCCGCTGGGCTGCACCCACCGCCGGCCCTCGGAGCAGCCCTGGGGCATCACCGCGAGCACGGCAGGAGCTGAGCGCAGCCCTCGCCTCCCCATCCTCAGGCCCGGCCGCAGGGGGGGGGCAAAGCCCTCCAGCCCTGTCCCTCCCCAGGCACCCAGCCCGCCTCGCTCCCTCTCCTCAAAGGGGCCCAGGGGAGCGGGCCGTCACCCTCCCTCCTCCACAAAGCGCCGCGGCAGTGGC
>VZTF01009093.1:335963-371907 GCA_013397755.1 Cnemophilus loriae | reverse complement strand
CCGGGGCCCGGCCTGCGGGAGGGACAGGGACCCAGCGTTCTGTGCTTGTTCAGGGCCTCGGTAAAGCGGGTGTAGCAGCGTTCTGTGCTTGTTCAGGGCCTCGGTAAAGCGGGTGTTGCAGCAGAGAGGAAAGCTGCAGCTGCTGCAGCGCAGCGACCAGCGCGATGACCCGGGCCCCGCCGGCACGAATGTCCCACGCGAGCGCGTACACGCACCACGCTCAGAAGGAATTAAGGAACAACAAACAGCCTTCAGGATGTTTTTATTGTTGAATGGACAACTTTGCTACAATTCATTTCCCCCTGCGAGGGCCTGTGGAATCACCACGTCCCATCCCTGTCCCCAAAGCCATGGGGGGGTGGAGGGAGCGAGGGTGACACCGCGCTGGTCGTGGAGTATCCGGCTTGACAAAAATGCCCCCGGCGTGGATGGCGGCAGAAAGCCAGTCAAAGTGTACAGTCTTTCCCTTTGTGAAATGAACAGGACAGTTCTCTGCAACACAGCTCCCTCCTCCGCCACCGTTGGCTTCCTCTGCCCAGCACCAGCTGCATGGAAGACGGTCTGGGGCAAAATTTTCCAAAGCATTCACATCTTTTCCATAAAGAACACAGGCACTTAGTCCCACGTCCACAAAGGCAACGAGGCTCTGAAGTCACACCTGCATTCCAAGGGGACAGCAGATGCCTAGAAGCCATTGTGGACTTGGGCCTGAAGACCTTAATCTCATACAGCAGTTGATACAAATTAGGAGTCCTAGGCACTTCTGAAAATTTTACCTCAGTTAATCCTGGCCAGGGAAACCAAAGCCCTAAAATTACTAGACTCTATTAAGGCAGAGTTCAAAATGGTTCTGTCCCACCTCTTCCCTAAGGTATGATTTGTAACTTTGTACCTTAGGGATAAAAACTCATCATTGCATTTGGAAGCGCTTACAACTTCATTTCAAGTGATTCTGAATTTCTAACACCCTCGTGGCAGTGATGGCGGTCACATTTGCTCATTGAACACAGAGCTGGAAGGGACTCGGCCCTTACTGAAAACATGGATACAGCACAACATTGTAAAGTACAGTCAGCAAGGAAATGAGATCCCTGTGGCACAGATTTGCCAGTCTGACTTTAATCAAACCAGGCATCCAAGATGGAAGAGAATCCACATTTTAGCAAAAACACTACCCAGCACTCTGCTGCTGGATTCAGTCTACATTTGGACAAAAGTCAACATGAAAATGATGGGCAGAACTTTCCTAATTCACATTTCTCTGGATGAAGTTCAGCACCCTTGAAGTTGGCAAAGGCAGAAGGTGAAAGGAGTTGCTAGAGAGCTGGGTTCTGGGACCTGTGTGCAGAGCTCTCAGCTTCTACTGAGGTCTGTAGGGAGCCAGAGTGCTCAGCAGGAAGAAGCAGCCTCAGCTCTGCTTTGTTAGTACTTCATAGTACAATAAAGATAATAAATGATTTTAAAAATAAGCTACACCACACCATGAGAATTCACTACAACAGCCTCTGCTGCTGAATCACTGCCAAGAAGTGGGATGGTTTTGGTGGAAGTTGTGTGTGAATTAGTAAAGTTCTACTATACAGACAGATAATTTTTAAAAAAATCAACCGGTGCAAGACTTGAAAGAGACCGAGTCATATCCTCAGTTGGTGCAAAATAAGCAGAACCCCACCGATTTTTGTGCTACTTCACTGACACCAGCTGTGAACCCTGATTCCTTGTAGAAACCTAGTAAAAGTCAAGAGCTGCCTACTGAAGTGCATCCTTAACATACAAACATCACAAATGTGTAATTAAAGTGGAGCAGAGATTCCCACTGTATGATCCCTACCAAAAATAGGAAGTGTGGCCCCAAACCTGCTCAGAGCAGGACTGACACGTGGCAAGCAAGGTGCATTTTTAAGGAGTTAAGAATAAGACCGAAACTGCTATCCAAATAACCTTGTTTTAAATAAACTGGTCCAGAATTCTCCTCTAACACTTTAAGATATATTCACTTTGGAAAAATTGAGCTAACTTTCAAAAACAACACTGATTAAAAAAGATGTTCGATGATACCTTAAAAATACCCAGAATATCAAATTAATTCCAGTCCAGCATTATAATTAGTTAAGAATACCTCCTGAAAATTATAACCTCACAAAAAAATGTGGGTACTGAAGTTAAAAGCATCAGAAACATTATGTACTTGAAAATACCACTGATCTTTTAACGTTTAAAAACAAATCAGAACATTCTTTGGAATCACCAAGTTATTAAAACCTATGAGTTTCTCTACAGTCTCCACACTGTCTTTTCAAATCAGTCTGTGTACAGATTCAGTCTTTGAGCTGTTTAATATCGGAAAATACAGAGTCTCTGACCAGCAGGAGGCTACATTAAACAGGAAAACATTGGCATTCTCTTTTTAGTACTGACTTCTGCCAAAAATAGAGACTTTCGAGCACAAGACAGCACAGCCCTGTTTTAGGAAATACTTATTTTCTCTTCTTTTCTAAAATGCATTGTATGTGTACTTCCAGTGCAAATTTTTTCAGCACTTGCGACAGGCGAGAAGGAAAAGGGGAAGGAGAGACAACTCCCTCTGCTCTTGCTCGGAGGAACCAATAGCCATAGCTCCTGACTGCTGAAACCAGCTCCCATTGCTGGCAGCTGGAAAGAGCTTATTAAAGATTTCGGTTTTAAGATAAACAGATTACAGGTTAGCATGAAATCTGGCCGTGGCTATGGTTCTATGTGCATAAAGATTGGTTAGAGATGCTTTCCCCTTTCAGTATTGGTTGGAGTTCATTAAAAACAAGTCTGTGGTATTTCTCCACGTGTGTCATGAAATGTGAGAGATCTGTCTGACTCGGGTTTGTATTTCCTGTCGACACAAAGGGCAGGTCTCCAGTTGCAAGGCACACTCCATGCACAGGTCACTGAAGGAGAAGAAAAATCAGTTAAGGCCTGCTTTTACAGTATGAAAAACTAATCAACAACAACAAAATAATACAAGCACTAAGCAGTTTAGTCAGCCTGCCAGAGGCACGGCCAAGTTAAGTCCCTCACTGTGGAGATTAGGCATTGCAAGTCAGGTGCTGTGGATCCATTTACAGGCTTTGAGAGGAGCTCCTGCTGCTCAGCATGTCCCAGACATGGGACATGCAGCTGCTCCTGCAGTTGGTTGGGATCTCACTTCCCTGTGCTCATTGATCCCAGCACTCACTCTGGTCTGGAGAGCAGCAGCCCCAGTGCCCTGCAGCAACTTCTCCACTTCTTGTTGGCACACACCAGGCACATCTCTTTTTACCCTTCCAGCATCTAGACACATGGCAAGACCCCTTCCATGAGTGCTCTAAAACCCTAAGGAATTGGACTTAACTGGATTCATTTCCTAGTAGGCTGCTTGAAGGCAGGGGAGTGCTATTACAGTATAACTCGTACTGCTGTCCCATTTTTAGCTTTTAGAGGAATTTGGGACTTTAGACAATCCATTTGTCGAACATTTAATGGGTATGTGAGTATATTATGAATTTTCTGCTCTCCTCACGTGATCTGGATTTCCCAGCACCAGTATCAAGTACTAATCAGTAAAGCCTTTGACATCAGGGAATTAAGACTCCAGTAGCCCAGGGCAGCACACAGATGTAGTCTCAGTACTTCCCCAAACACACACACAATTTGGGGTTCAATCTGCTCAGTTCTAGGATAAGGGAACAGTGGGAATACTTTGTTTAACCTCTACACATCACATCCTTAAAAGGAGGGAAGGTTACTTCCTTTATCCTGGAGAGTCAATCAAGATGAGCAGGGACTGCATATGGCCTCATCTAAGCTGAATGTCACACACATATTTTCCTATTTCTTTGGGTCTGGGTTTTTTTAAGGTTTTACCTGTGTCCACACGGCCTGAGTTCTGTGTCTGCTACCTCATCACAGCAAAGTGTGCAGCAGTTCTCTCTGATGCTCACTTGCTTCAGCAAAGCCAGGCGCCTGTGTCTGAAGGGAGAGAGAGACAGACCCCCCCAAACATTAGTTTGCCTCAAAGCAATAGATACAAAACTATTCCGAGAATTGCATCAAGGCCAACAGAACACTTGCCTGTGCTACACCACACTGCTGATAAACATCGATCACAACTGCCCACAAAAAAAAGCTTAACACACCCAGAGACCTGCAGAACAGTCTTTGATTCCCTATTCTGGTCTGTCAGAAAGGGACAAAGAGGGGATTAAATAACAATTCTCCTAGTTCCCACAGCTGAACACTTACAGAAATTGTTCTTTTGTACCTGGTTACTTTTAGGAGTTAAGAAAAAAACTCCAAATAAACCTCACAAACCCATGTATCAACAATATACAGAAACCCTATAATGCTCTAACACAGTTTTAAAGGATAAAAACTGCAAATTAAATCAACAGCCCAGTATGGCAACAGCCACAAGGGAGAGTAAACAGATAAAAATCCCTCATTTGATGAAATGAGACGTTTCCCACCTGGAACACACACACAACACCCATCACAGCTATCAGTGGCAGGGTGATGTCTCTTGCCCCAAAACCAGATGCACTAAATTCAGCACAACTCTGCATGAGTTTATGTTAAATCCTGTGATGGATAATTAGGGTCCACTCATGTAGGCCTTTGCCTTATCTCCTATCACTTTTAAGATGATCAAAGCTATCTTTTAATTTAGGATTGGCTTATCATTTCCAGGCAGTTCAGGCTGTAGGACAGGGATGATCCTTGTTTACACAAAGACCAACAGTGTCCAACCTTGAATGGAGCCTTTCAGTGCTATTGCATAATGAATAGTCTGTAACACAGGAGGCCAAGTTTCACCAGTCAGGCATCAACAGGAAACCAGTTTCCCCCAGTTTGTCTCTCATCTTTTGGCACAATCATGTAACAGCTCTCACAGCTATTGCCTGAACACTGCAAGAGCAGTGCCAGAACATCAATCCCATCTGAGCATCAGCCAGAAACTGCAAACCCCTCATCCAGTGTGGGACACTACCAAGACAGAAGAACACTTAATTTGAAAAGGGAGGGTGACAAATTTCTACCTCACAGATCACCTTAAAGACTAAATCAGCCTCTTACTTAAAGCACCTGCAGTCACAAGCAGGAATAATTTATTCTGGCTATAAGTAAGCACAAAATCATTTCGCAAGTTGCATTTGATTTTCTCTGCATAAATACAATATTCCGAGCCTCAAACTTTGCCAATGTGTGACTCCAACCCAGAAGTAAGGGTTTTTTTTTCTTCCCTTTTTAAACACTAAGACATTTAAGTACCTCAAATACACTTGATCAAAGTTAGGTAGTTCAAAACCAGTCTCTGAATTTTATGACACCCAGGGGTACCCCCTCCAACAACCTTGCCCACACTTAATTAGTTGAAATATAAGATTATTTCAGTCACATACATCAGCACCAGTCTGAGGGCATCTTCAGACAAAGCTGGAAATCCAGGGTACACCACATAGCAGATTACACTGTATACTGTTACTGTTTGTGTTCCAGTAAATTATTTTATTACTAATAACTTAAATCAGATGAGCTATTACTTTTCATTCCTGCCAGAAGTTTGGTAAAAGCTAAAGAAGAATCTATCCAGACCTGTTTCTATCTGGGTTGAATTATATTTAGGTGGGAAAACACCTCTAAATTTGAATAACCTTTGTCAGTACTATCATTCGCAAATGGAGAAGTTTTCATCAGGATCAGAAAAGGACAATTTCAAGACTTATAATCATTCAGCACCTCCATGCTGCCAACACCACAAATTAGGTCAATTTTAAATAAGACATTTTTTTTTAAATTAACAATATACCTCCTCAATCAACCTAATAATTCTTAGATGGCAGAAGGTACTTTTACTAAAACAGCTTATTGTGTGGTACTAGCTCATTTTAATTTAGCTTAACATTAAAAAATATATTCTAATTTAATGGATTTTGGTTGCATATCTCCTGCCTAACTGATGAAATTCCACTGGAGCCTATTGTCTCATCCTTTTAGAAGAGGAACCTATGAAAGTATGACCCCATAAGAAACTAATTTTGCTGAGTACAAGGCAAGACTTTGCAACTCAGAAGTGAAACATTTTGTTTCTCTGCATGCAAACACACAAGGTAGGAGGATTACCTGGGCAAAATGATTTTCTCTTCTGCTGTCAGAAAGGCATGATCATTGAAGGTACTAAACTTCATTGGTGGTGGGAACTTGAAGGGTTTTGCCCCGAAGTTGAACTCACATTGTTGATAGGACATGAAACTTGCTGCAGCAAAAAAGCCTGACCTGCAACATGATGAACAGGCATTTTAGAATGACTTAAATAACAGTAGAGCTTTCCAGACATGTTACTATTACCATCTGAAAATATACCCTGAGCCAGAGACAAGTGTAATACCAGTGTTTTGCAGCTAACTGGGAGAACATCAAGTTGCAGCTGCACCTTGTTTAGTTCTCAACTCTTGAATTTACTATTAGGATTTATCTGAATTTCCTACTGAGTCAGCCAATAAAGGCTGCCTACTGTACAACCAGGATTACTCACACTTTTAAAATCACAACTATCACCTCTCAAATTTACTGAAAGGGCCAAAGTTTAGTAATACCCCAAGTTCTAACAAGTACTCAAGTTTATCAATTCCATACTCAAAGAACAGAGCACTAAAAGCTGAATAAAGAAGATACTCAGCAACTCTTTAAACTGAACTACTCTTTGCCTGCATCTTGAACTTTATTTTGAGGAGAAAACATGGATAAAATTATTAGCCTGGTAGGATTAACTGACAAAGTACTCTAATGTTTAATTAAGCTGCATAGGAAGCTGCTTTCTCAAGTATTACACCAGCTTATCTTTTCTGAAGTACAAGGCTGAACTTCCCTATGAGAGTTAGAGGAGTTCCCCATGTGTTAATTTTAACAACAGTTGGCAAAACAAGCCCAACACCTGCCTGCAATGCTACTAAGAGACATCCTCTGATGAATATTCAATGTGCTGCTCCAGGAGCTGGCCCCAGTGAATGGCAGCCAGTTAACAAGCCCTCTCCAACATCTATGAGATAGGCTTTATTTTTCAGAAGATAAATTCCTGAGGCACCAGAAAAGTGTTCATCTTTGCTGCAGCCTCATTCTATTTTAATGCTATGCTAATTTGACAGTATAAAACACTGAGCTGAACATACCTTTGGAAAGTCCAAAGGTATTTATTTTGGACCCTGAAATCCACCTGTAAAATTATATCCTTCTTACTGCTTTCTAAGCAACTTTCAATGGGGAAACTTGCTTAATCATGGCTTCAGGTAAGTAAATATGAATTTACATCTCAAATTGGAAACTCTTCATATAATTATCCACAGAGGTCATGTCCTTCCAAATGAGCATATACTTACACAGCAGATGAAAATACTTGCTTCTCAGCAGGAAGCTGGTTTCCATTTAAATAGAAGATCATTTGCTTTTCTTGCAAGTCTAGTAGAAATCCTATTGTGTCTCCTTACATGCAAAACAAAAATAATTTAAAGACTTCATTTCTGTTCAATGCCAACAGCCCAAACAGTTATTGTTTCAAGTATCACATATGTCACTGTGAGTTGTCTTACTTAAAAGGAACTGTTTGCAAAAGCACAAAAGAAGAAACATTGATACGGACAGTAACTAAAAAAAAAAACCAAAAAAACCCAAACCAAAACCAAAAAACCCAGGAGAAAATAGTAAAATAAAAAGTATTTTAGTCTGCCAGAGCATTAATACTACATAGTTGTAGAAGTATTGCAGAGTATTTGCCAAAGCCAGAAGAAAGCTGCACTCCTTGGCTATTTTACACCTGTTGAAGACAGACTTTAGCAAGTGGGTGTTCTGAGGAGAAATTTCCAATATGCTTGTGCTATTTATTTTTAAGAGGTGTTTTAATTTAGCCATCCTTGGGGGAAAATTTTAATAGAAGAGAAGGCGGCACAGTTCACACAAGCATGGCATGCACAGAATCCTACCAAGATTTCAAAGCTGAGATCAAGAACAGAACTTTGCTGTCCAAGTAGTTATCCAAGAATTTAAAGTAAGCAAGACAGTGCAACTCCTCCTTAAAAAAGAAAAAAAAAAGTCTAATTCAGAGATCAAGGTTTTTTTCCCTTCTCTAAAACAACTCTTTCAACCCAGAAAGGAAGATTTCAACCCTGTTGTGTATGACTACAAACATGTGGGAAAAAAAGTCTAATGATTAAATGTCCAATGTTAATTGGTGCTATGATTTTCACTCTGCATTTGAAAAGAAAAAGCATTTAACCAACAAGAGTCTCTTTACACAGACTGGGAACCAAGACTGTAGTGCCCACTGTGCACATTTAAATCACTCTTAAATACACCATAATTATTAAACTTTTATGATCATCAGAATTAGGCAGTAACTGCTTTGTTCACACCTATGAACAGACTCCTGCAAGGTGAAAAAATCCTGTGCAAAAATCCAGTTAGGATAAACAGCAGAAGATAGACTGAATACCTTCTTTCCAGCAGGGATGGGAATGTGGTTTACTTCTGGCATTATACCAAATCAGCTGCCGGCAGCCATCGTATGCACAGGAGTATTCATCGTCCCCGATGCCGTAACCTTCCTTTAGAAAGGGAGCAGAACAGTTCAGCCTGCAGCCATTCCTCACACAGAGGGGCTAAAGTCTATTTTCATTCACCTAAACCACTCTTTCAAGAGCAGGAAGGGTTTCTCTCTCCCCCATGAAGGTGATTTTTTTCTCCAAACTAGTCTCAGTTTCATTTTCACATTAAAAGGGAATTTGTTGGGGTGAGGAGGAAGGGAGAAGGGGATATTGTTTCCAAAGTGTTTTCCATTCTCTGTGACCTCAAATCACTCCTGTCTGTTAAAGTACTTAAAAATCAGAAAGCTAGTACCCAAACAGGTTAAATTTTTGCATCTTAAGAAGTCACCACAGAGTAATAACCACTCTCTTATCTTGAAGTCCCAGTACCAAACTTGTAATGCCTTCCCCCCAAGATATCCACGTGTCACCAGAACCCACAGCACACAAAGAGAACAAACACACAGCCCCTTCACCTAATTCATCGCATATTGTGTCCCTTTCAGTGCCAGCCTCCCTCAAATTGTGAAAACATTATCAAGCGATAGTCCCAAGGTCCAAGGCAAACACAAAACTAAAGAGTTTCAGAGTGGGAGAAAAATCTGTCCCGTAGCACAGCCCAACCACGAAACCCAAAAGCATTACAGAAGGTCAGTAACTTCCTTGTGCTCAGCATGGTTTGTCTGGAGTGCAAATACCAGACAGCATCAGATTACACAAGCCTCTCATGTCCCAAATTAAAGCTAAGCCCAGCTAATGGGTGTTTAATGTCATATTTAGGACTAGTCTTTTCGTTACAGATGCTGTAAATGAAGAGCATATGGCTTCTGAGGCCTGTGTTTGTGACACACTCAGAGGATAATATCCTTGTATTTCAGGCACACACCTGATGAACTTAAATAACTGCAGCATTTGGCCACCAGCAAAACAGCTGCAGCAACAGAAAAATCATCCTCCTCAGAGCTGTGACATCTCCAATTTTCATACCTTGTACAAGACACACTCACAGAAAAATGCACATACACCAAGCTCCTTAACAGTAAGTGGGGAAAAAAAAAAATCTTTTAAGCCTCTTAGCAGTCTAAAGGCAGACACATGGCCTTTTATTTCAAACAGTTTCTGTTACACTCAGTGTCTACAAGGACTGTGCTCAGCACAGGTCTGCATGGTATTTTTGTTTGGTTGGTGTTTTTTTCTTTTGTGCATGGTTTATTTATTTTTTTTACTTAAATCACATTTCAATTCCATGCTAAAAATGTGGGACTGGACTTTGGATGTGACACAGACATATGTGCATGATATACATCAGCAGAAGACAATGCTATTTCCATGAATAATTAGAAGAAATGGAGCAAGACTTCTGAACTCACAGGAATACATAAGTTAAATGGTGAGAGAAGCTACTCTTGCATTCCCATTGGATTTCTTACCACTGGTGTTTCTTTAATCTCCTTAATGTATTTATCTCATACCCTCACAATCAATATTTACTCACATGTATGTATTTGGCCTATCTTCATATTAGCTTCTGTATTTGACTCAGCTGCAGAATGACCTTTTCTATAGTAATCAGAAATGAGCAGTTTTAACTGCTTATCTCTACATTAAATTTATATTTTTTCTCCTAAAATTCCAAGTAGGAACAGAAAGCCATGCAATTACAACAGTAAAGAAGGGCTACAGGTTAATTTCTCGCTGAAGCTTAGCCAGTAGAAGTGTCAACTTAAAATCCCAGCAGTGTTTCCATTCTCAGACCTTTTGTCCTAAAATTCTAGCTTGTGCTTCAGTGAACTTCAGCGGTCATTTGGAAAGCTGATAATATGGAAAATTAACTCTAAGCTGAGGTAGAAAAGTTTTTTGGGTAGTAATCATTACTCTTTCTTATTATGGAAATACTGAAACAAGTGATACTGTAGCATAAAATGCATACAAAGTTTCTAACAGCCATACAGAGTTACCACGAAGATTTAAGAAGAAAGAAGACCTAGTGACATCTCCATGATGATTGACTATGTTTGGACTTCGTGTACACATGGCACATTTTGCTTTAATTCTAGCAAGTACATAATCTTACAAGTAAATAGTAGGAAGAATACTAAGAATAAGATACAAAATTATCTGGATGAGGAGGACAGTAAAGCAAACTATAAAATAAGACAGTGTACATGTTCTGTACTCTCAGGAAAAGGCAAGAAGGTAGAGGGTTTAATCTTTTTGTAATCCTTATTTTTAATTAAATAGAAGCTTTTGCATTCCAAGACTGTCCCAGATTGCTGCTACCAGCAAGTCCAATGATACCAAGTTATCCCAGAGTGAATTTCAGTTATTTCCCTTGTGACAGTTAATTTAATAGGAAAATGTGTTAAAGAGGATGATGAAATGGCTGCTTGGTGACTTGTGTAAAAGACTTGTCTATGAGAAACTGCTGTTCCTAGTGACTTCTTGTTTACTTCCAAAACCAGACAGTAACTACTGTTATCTAAAGAATTTCCAAGAGATTATGCTAAAAGAAATAAGAAATAAGTTCCCTATAGCTTCCAGACAACAGCCAGCAGATAACGAGCTGTCTCTGCTGCAGCTCTGCATGACTTGGGTGAACAGTGCCAGTCTGCAGCAATGACAATACCGACTTCTCTTGTACCACCAAATTCAGCAAAAACAGCTCTTCATGGGCACACAGAAAAACTGAAGGAAAAAAGCAAGTGCTCAGTTACGACCGCAGAATAGCCAGAGCTATTTTCGTAGATGTTGTAAGAAGGAAAATACTGATGTTACATCACCAGCTTGATGACACTACAGGTACTCACATGGTTGAGAAATTTGCTGTCTTTGGTTGCCCATCCTATCTGCATCACTCCTGAAGTAATGACTGTAACTTCATAGTACCAGACTCCAGAATCAACACAGAACGTGCATCTTACGCTTTCAAAGGACGAGGCATCACATCGCGCCTACCAAATCCAAACAGAAATTCAGTGTCTACAAAACTAGCATTCAAACAAACACCTTTCTTCCCTGGATCAGGTTTCTCGCATATAAGAATATACTAACATAATTTTAGAGGCATTTCAGACAAAGTGACCTCTCTTTATAGCAGTAGTTGTCACACAAACTAGCAAGTAGGCAAGACTGAAAATTATTCAGTGGTTAAGCCATAGGCCAAAAAAAAATAAGTAGAAAGTTGACAGAAACAATTTAAAGACTTAAAGACTAAGACAACCAAGACAGGAAAACCTAAATCATGGGTTATTAACTGATCCCTGGTATGAAGGACAAGGAGGCATTCAATGTTAATTCATAAAAATTCATCTCTAAGTAGTCAAACAAGTTTTTAGGAGTTACAGAGGAAGGAAGAAACCCCACATGTCCAAGACAAAAAACTGACTGCTATGAGCTTTTCAAGATGAGACAGGACAAACAACAGAATGACATTTTGACTAAAATTGTTTAAAATAAGTAAAAAGCCATTTGACTCTTAAGAATCCTCCTCACTTCCCTAAATTTTTGGGGCACAGGTACAGGCGTTACTTTAGTGTCAACATTTCTACAACTGAGATCAGTGTTGTGATGTTACAACCCCCTGACGACAAAGCAAGTTTTCTGTACAAAGCTGGCAGACAGCTTGGATTCATGCTAGAAAATCACAGGAGCACGTGCAAAGCAAAACCTGCCTTTTCCTTCAGCCTCTTTCAGGTTGAAAACATGAAACAATTTCCTACCTCTAATCCGTGTGGTGAGATCTTCAGGTATTCGCTGACATCGTTACTGTTCAGCATAGCCCTAATGTTGGTCAAGTCAACCTTCTCATATGTAAACTGCCTGCCTTCTTTTAAAACTGAAAAAAAATACCCCAACCAGTTTTAGTTACTGCTGCTGCAAAACTTGATTTTAAACATTTCATACGCTGATAATCAATCTCTCTAGGATCCAGGTAATTTTTGGCATAACTGAATGAAACACTGAGATTTTGCCTGCAGGTAAACAGCTTTCAATACACTGTGTGTTAAATACCCTCTAAACATGAAAGCACGACCTGTGCCTCTGACTAGAGCTCCCACAATCTAATTAGTGCTTGCAGGAAACCCACAGGCAAATGGAAGGCATCCAAGTTCACACCAAGATGCCACTGTTTCAGGATTTACCACTGTATTTGTATATTCAGTGGGGAGAGTTTTTCTGATTCATTACAGTGGAAATAGATTTGAGGATAGAGAAGAAGGGGAAAACAAGGATTTAGAGGTTTCTACCTTTTCTAAAGGTCATTTTTAGGTGATGAACTTGAACTGAGCCAAAACAGCTCTCTCTCCCCCTGCTTGCCCTTTCTACGTGGAAGGATCGGAAGCATTTCTCTTGCCAGGTGTCAAATTGCTGACACATACATGTTAATTTACAAGTCAAAGATCTTATCTGAGGACCCATCATATAACCCAAACTTGCTACAACACTTACACAGATTTACTAAACACGGCTGACATTGGCTTTCCATAAGCTGACTAAAGCCCCTAAAGCCCAACAGACCTTTTACCCAAATTTATCTAAAAGGCATTAGAAAATACAAGGTCATTAGAGTTGCTGCACCCTTGAAATCACAACTAAACAAGGCAAATTCAATGATTTTTAGTCATCCAAAAGATAGTGCTTTGCCAAACACTTTTTACTTTTGATCCCAAAAATCAAGAAGTGTATCTACTATAAAAAGTCTTCAGTAATTCTTTGAGCCAGTGCACCAGTGGGGAATGACCACAGGAGTGGCCATCACCAGGACATGTCAGCAATCCAGATGTTCCACAGAGACAGAGCTGCACTGCTGAGCCACTCAGCACATTTGCCCAAGTGTGGGTTACAGGAAATTGGTGCAAAGAAGAATTTTCATTGCAGCTCCAACTTGCAGAGTACAAGCCACTTCCTTTCAAAAACATTTTCCTTGCCAGAATTTTCTTTTCATACAATTACACTGGATATATTTGTTGGGGTGGGTTTTTTTGGTTTTGTTTTCTTTTTCAAGGAGATATTACAAATGCAGTCAGGTACACTCAGTGCTCATACAAAACAAACACAAAGCAGTCCTCCGTCTCTTTGGAGGAGAGATTACTCTTAAATGAATCCATCCCTTTGTTATACCTACACAGATTGTCTAAACTCCACTGGGCACAGAATCCAACCTGGCGTTTTAAGTAGTCTGGATTATCTGTCCATTTCTCCAGCAAGATCAGTTGGTCGCTAATGCACGACTCAGAAACTGTCATTTTATTTTCACCTGCAATTTAAGAGCAAAAAGAATAATTGCTGTGAGCTAGGGATAAGTTTAGTTAAAAATAGTAACATCCTACAAATGCAGTAGAACTCTCTACACACATCTAAACCTCAGTATCACAAGCAGCATGAAACTGTTTCCCCAAGCAGATGTGGAATTATCTTCATTCAGATTTGCCACTTCTCAGCACGGAGCTGCATCAAGAGACAGATCACGGCTGTTCTCCATCTCTCCCATACTGATTGATTTCTTTTCAAGTAACAAAGGTCTCATGTCATAAGTCATTATGTAGTAATCTCTAAGATGAGAAGGACTGAGTTTCAGCAAATCTCTTAAGGGTTTGTGGGTGAGGGTATCATTAAAGCAAAAAAAATTTTTTCCTGCCTACAAACTCCCAGTCCTAACTGTTGTCCAACCCTAATACAGATTTATGTCAGTGACAAAGGCCTCGTGACACAAATCCTTCTATAGCAATTTCTAACAGGGAAAATAAGTTTCAGCAAGTAATCTCAGGGGTTTTGAGGAGTAGAGGGATGTCACTACAGCAATAAATACCAATGCAGACTCTCATGCTCACAAGTGATCAGGTAAAGCAAGTGACAGTCATGCAGCAGAAGCCACAGTGTTAAGAGCAGTACCAGGCCAATACTCACTTGTTTGTGCAAACTTCTCCAGTGCTATTAGTGCAAAAAGCATCACTGTTGGGTGGGACTGGAAGCTCTAAACATGGGCAGTAAGAAAAAGTTTATTAATAAATACCCAGTACAGATAGACAAGAAGAGTTGCAAGTACATCACAGGAAGTTTTAGGTTCAAATGAGCCTCCAAAGTTCCTGTATTCCACCCTCCTGTGGAGAGCCGGTTCAAATAGATCAGGCTACCCAGAGCCTTGTCCACTGACTTCTAATTATCTCCAAAGACGGAGATCCCCTAGGCTCTGGAATCTCAGCTTTCCATAACATACACTACTGATATTTAGCAGACATGACTCCAACTTTTCACAATAATAATAATAAAAAATTGCATTATAATTGCTATGTATGGATACGTACAAAAAGATCAAAGACACTTACCAAGCTGTGAAGTAAATATTCCAATATGCCTGGGCTGAGTAAGCCTATGCTCGCAGGACCTGCAAGAACAGCAGGAATGAAATCCCTCCATGGGAAGTACTACCAGCCCATCACCACAGATCTTTTAAACACAAGGTAACAAATTAAAGAACACCAAAGAACTTCACAGCAAAGCAAAACTATAATATAAAACAATTATCATTGTTCCCAGTAAAATAGTTGGTGCACATTTAATAATTACACAGTTACTTGCACATTACAGTCCTGTTCACTGCTCTAAGTGGGTACAGACTTCTAGCCAGGCTTCTGAGATTTTGCAGTAAGACTCCAGCAGCCTCCACTGAGCATTTTCATGCTCATTACTTTTGAAAAGAGACTGTCTCCCCTTTACTTCCAGAGTCAACGTGTAAAGACCAGCTCCATCTATCAGTAGCCCAAAATAAGCAAAACTGAGCACCTGATTTGGCCAACTTGATAGTTAATTATACAGCTTGCAGCAGCACCAGAGCAAGCAGCCAATTTAAAATGGAAAAGCCCTGAAATAGTGTCCACTTAATGAAGAGAGAGACACGAGGGAATCAAACTCTGGCATCTGCAAACTCTTACGAAATTGCAGCAGGTTCCAACACTTCGTTAACAGATTTGTTGCCTGAGCTGACACAATGAGATCTGTGTCCACTAAGAGGAAAGTAGATACAGTGTCTCATTTTGACTTAGTATAATACAGTAGAAGTATTACAGTACAAAAATACTTCCAGACCTTCTTCTTTACTTGTTTTTTTCACAGAAATACGGTAATTGGGTTTTAATAACCATTAGGTGACACCGGACAATCACTGTTTTCCTCTATTTCCTGTCCACTTTGAGAAAAGGAGCAAAAAACTAGATACAAAACAGATCATCATCAGCAAGGAAACTTAATCATCAGTTTCCCACAGTGTACTAGGAATGACAGGGAATAAAAATTCTATATGAAAAGTCACCTTAAAATAGAATCTCAGCAATTTTCTTTTAAGCAACACAGAAGAGAATCTTTTCAGCTATCTACACTAGAATGTCTACTGGAGAAAACATATTTCTTTTTTATTTCTCTACAACCTCCAAGACCACTAAATTGATACTCCTGCCTACACTCTAGAGAATGTGTCCTTAGTAATTCACAGCCAGAGTAGGTCTGCAGAAGAGATTGATTACCAGTGCTAAGGCAATATAACGTAAACAGTGATCCCCAATCACTAACCACACATCAGAAGGATTTGTGAGTGGCTCATTCAGACATCTGAATCAACCAGATTCTGTCATACCTGGTACCCCCTTGATGCAGAACATTATTCAGTTCTAAGAAAACACTTCCATCCTAGTGTGCATCGTGAGTGCTAAAGCAGAAGATGTTGCAGAGAGCCAAATGCCAGCTGTGAGGAGAACCCCAGGGCTTTACCTGCTAATTTCTCTGCCAAGCAGCCGAGCACTGCGGTCGTGTTCCGGTGCTTGGCAGGGTGACAAGCATCCTGGCAAGCAGCAGCTCCACTTAAGTTTAATATTTCAGTTAACTTCTGTAATGCGTCCTGTAGAAGACAAATCAGAAATCTCTTCAATGTTACTGACAGATACAATTTCCCCCTAATTCAGTGTCGTTCAACAGATTGTTTTTACACATTACTAAAGTCAGTCTCGTATTACAGACAGCATGGGGTGGTTATCTTCGAAGAAGATAATGAAGGACAGATGAGAAGAAAAGTTCAACAGACCCAAGAGTTGTAACTTTAAAATTACCACCAGCTTGCTGGTCATTGTGATCAGTTCAGGACACTTCTGGACATACCTAAGTGAGCGTCCTTTAACAATAGGAACCAATTAGCACATATGGCACCATTGCCATCTGATCTATTTCCAGTGTCCTAAAACTCACATCCTTTTCAAAAGAAAAGCACTGTTTCAGATTTTAGAATTCAGGACTAAAGAGACACACACCCTCCCCAAAAAGCCCACATTCCCATCATAAATTTAGGATGTTGTCAACTCTACAGGATGCCATAAGCTGTATTCTTGAGAGCCTAAATGGTTTTCTGTGGTCACACAAATTTAGGAAATAACCAATGAGGGTAACGAATCTAAAAGGCCATGCTTTGACTTGCTTTGTTCAGGCAGTATGGTATTAATAAAATTCCAGATAGGTCTAGAGCATACTCTGCATTTTCAGAGTAGTTAGGGGTTAATCTAGAGCCAGAACAAGTCATCCCACAGGGAGAACCCCACCCTGAAAAGTTCCAAATCCTCCTCAACTTTCCAGACTTCATGAAAGTTTCAGCTGATTCAGATTGAAACTGCATAATCTCAGGCAAGGATCTAATTAAAATAGAAGAACTCCTCATATTGAAGTCATCAGCAGCCATTTGGAGGAAAAATGAGCACTGCTCAAGTTGAATAGATGTGTTTTTTTGAACTATGTTCTGAGCCACACTCAAATCAGTTGACTGTGCTGGAGTCTGAAGTCTGTACAGAGATCACACTGAAAAGTAGTTATGTTCTTAAAAGGAAAGCCACAAAAACAGAACTGAGGAACAGGACTGAGCTAAGTGGAAAGAACAGAGAAAGAAGAAAGAATGACTGAGCTACAGACTTGGGATGGAAAAGACTCACTAAAATTAGACTCTTGACATACTCTGATACTGCTTTTAGCCATTATTAGAACTGTCAGAGAGATCAACTATTTTGAGTTAAATAAAGACTTTATAGAATAAACATTTACTGCATTGCCTTTTTAACTTTATGGACTTTATAGCCTGCAATAACAGAAAACAAAATATAGCCAGCTGCTGTTCTCCAGCTGTCATGGAGGTGAGGCACTGACTTGAAATCCCTAAGACAAAAAGCTTAAAACTTATCCCATATAGAAAGAAAATGAACAGCAACACACACTTTACTAGGCTGCACATGGCCAGCAGACCCCACAGATCCCACAGCTGCAGCTCCTTGTGCTGTAAAGAGACTACACAGGAAAAACCACTGTGCCCCCCAGAAAAACGGGCACCTCATTCTTTGTCTTGATAAGGTCAACTATTTTATAGCACACTCCTTAACAGTATCCAAATAAAAATCACATGGCTTTTGAAAAACAAATCATTGGATTGCTAAGTACATTGTAGAGCCAAACAAAAAATCCAGAATCACTCTTCCTATGA
Organism: Cnemophilus loriae; assembly: GCA_013397755.1. Lineage (NCBI taxonomy): Eukaryota > Metazoa > Chordata > Aves > Passeriformes > Corvidae > Cnemophilus > Cnemophilus loriae. Next base: position 353,814 of record VZTF01009093.1, on the reverse strand, counting down.
TGCATTCGCGGTGATCTCCATTTCCTGATTTCTTTTTTAAAGCAGACAAAGTTTCTAGTCATAGCTTTGTTTTCAAAATAATTCAGCAGTCTATGTGACAGTCATAATACACTTCTCTTGTTTAAAAGTCTCAGATAACTTTAGTCAATAGCCTAGAGGAAACAAACCCACTTCAGGTAATTTGAGAGCTTGACCAATTCCCCTGTCACTGATGCAACCTGCTCTTTATATCCGTAACAACACCAATGGAAGACTAAAATTGGCAGCATCAGGAGCTTGAGAAATGAAAGCAGCAATGATGTGATCATCAGTTTCTGAACAAATGAGACCAGGACAAACATTTGAAGACAGACAAGTTCTCTATACAAACATTACGTTTAGCATCTTAAACACCTGAGGCTTTCAGTTACTCACTTGCACCAACACAGTATGAACACCTCAGGTCATCTTTCCTCCCAAAACTAGATTAGTGGCCAGTAAAACAAAAGTATTCTCATTTGCCAAAACCACATATAGATATTTCATAGTTAAAAAATGTCATTTGTTTAGCTTAACGCACCCATTTGCATTGCATTCCTCACATGCAGGGCAGAAAGAAATTCAAAAGTGACTTGTAAATGTGCAGCTTTGCAAATGTGAGGACAAAAGGGCAGAACTTGTGCAGCTTTTGCAGCACCTGCAACACCCTCCCTGCACAGTGTAAATATCACATGGCTGGAGAGAGTGGCAACAAACAGCCAAAACCCAAGGGTCTCTTGTTCCTTCGCCATGGATTAGCATTTTGACACTAAGTCACCCCAAGTAACTCAGTTGAATGTTACATCCATTTGCTGAACCACTATCAGTCTTGCATCCCTGGTGAAACCCACTCAGAGATCATGGGTGTGGCAGCCACAAGTAACGGACACTCAGCCACAGATAAACGCATCTGCTTTCGACTCACTTTTGTTGGCAGCGGACATTCATCGAGTAGTAGCGTTATAACAGCCGGTCCCAACGGATCTTCTAGTGGAATAACTCTAATTAAAGATTGGACAACTTCCAACCAGCCTTCATCTGTCAACCACAAAACAGAAGTCACGCTCAGAATTAACAGTGCAATTCAGAAGTGTTCAGAATACATCCCTAAATGTAAACTGAAAAATCCTCAAAATTACCCAGTGAGCTTAGAGACACTGGGAAAATCAGCTTGCTTTTTACGCCACTGTCTTAGTTTGCAGTAGTTTAGAAGTTTAAATTCAAGAAAGAAAAAGTTTACAGCAGCTTGGATAATAGTGAACACCTCTACTGTTTGGAGAAGAGTCTTGCCCAGGCCAGAGCATCCTTTAGTTCCCACTGCTATTAGGAAGGGATACTCATGGTGGTACAGACAAGTACTTTGTTCTAATGTGATACTCAGAGTTCAGCATCCAGTGTCAACTCTCAAGTGTTAAATGCTACATACACAATGACACTGAGGAAATACTTCTTTTAACCAGAATCAGATCCCTCTTCCTGAGTTCCCCGAAGTAACCTGAGGTTCAGAGAAACTCCATGGGTTTTTCCCATGCCTGCTGGTCTAAAGAATGTTTGTTTTCCTAAGGAACAGCTCTCACTGTTGAATGAGTAGACAAGGGCTTTTACTTGCAAGCAAACATCCATAAAGAAGATGTTAAACTACTGATAAAGTAAACAGATTTGGATTTACAAGAAAATAGCTCCCTTAGAAGTGAAAATAAAGGCAGCCTGTATCTGTATACAGGTGAGTGAAGTTGAAGAAGGAGCGCTCCCTTCAACAACAACACAGCAGTAACACACTGGGGTTTGAGTTCTGTTAGCACATTCCCCTGAAAAACATTTTACTCATTTGCTGTAATATCTAACCAGATTGATTAATTTACTTTAATACAGAAATGTATTTCCTAAGACCAGAACCAACACTACTAAGCAGAGAGATAAAAATTCAACTAAACCAGAAGTTTGGTTGAAGTTTTAAGCTGGGAGAATTTCTCCTATTGTAACAAAGATGAAACAGCCCTTGCACAAACGTGGCTTGTCTTGCAGGAGCACTTACGAACAGGGCTGGGACAAATATATCAGTAAAGCAGAGGTCTAAGGTCAGCAAGACCCAAAGGAACGTGCTATGTGCCGACCCCGGAGCACGTGGGCTTAGCCCATGCCTATGTGCACATGTAGGATGTTCCTGCTCAGCTGCAGACAGCCACGCTTTGGGGCTCATGGTTTAATGCTACTACAATCTGTTTGGGGCCATCCATTGGCTGCCTCTGGAGAGTTCATGTGGGAAGTTTAACTGAATCCAAAAAAACTCAGGCCAGTGCAATGAGCTCAGTGAAGATTTGAAGGGCAGAACTGTGTTCTGGTTCCCATATCCCCAGAGCTACAGCAAGGCCTAACACACCCTGCTGGGGTGTATTTTATTTTGCAAAGAAAAGAGGGGCTTGGGGGTTGTTTTGTTTCTTTTGCTTGTGAGTCACAACTGAAATGCCCAACACAATGCCTTGATACCTGTTTCTGCCATTTCATGCAACGTGATCATTGAATAAGGAGGCTCCTGGTCACTGAAAAAGATATTACACAGGTCAAAATTTATGCACAATCATCAATGTAATACACTGAATAAAATGTTTACACAGACAGAAAACAAATCCAGTAACAGTTTAACAAAAGGAAGTTACACAGGCTGCAGACAGCTAATGTCATTCTCAGATCTGAAAGACAGATGGGATTTGAGCCTCTCTCTGGCTCAACATCAACATCTGCATGTCTGCAACAGCTGACAAGTGAAATTGTGATCTACATCTGCATGTCCAAAAGCTGAACATAATGCTTAGGCTTGGTGCTGTTCTTTAGCAGGTTCCTTGCAGTACAGAACGAGGCACTGCATGTCAGAGGTCACAAGTGAACCCAGAGCAGTGCACAAGGGGCTTTGCTTCAACAGGATTTTTTTTCTCAGAAATTCTCTGCTAAATGTATAAATATTTACAAAAACATTACAAAACTTAAAGGGAAGCCACCTAACAGCATCATAGTCTTCAACAAGAGCTGTTAAAGGAAATAATTAAGGCAGTTTAACAGAAAATATTTAACCCCTCCCCCTTTCCAACATGAAAACCAAAAAAAAGTTCAATAGATCAGCTCCTCAGTCCAGTTTGCCGGAGTAATGACACAAAGCTATGGACACATCTGTGTATTTGAGCAGGCACTGCCCATGAAAGTACTTAAAGCAACACCCCAAAATCCTGTTCAGTAAGCACCTCCAGGTCCAGAAAAGGCTTATCCAGCAGCATGTCCTAAAATACTTTATTCAATGCTCCTTATGCACTGTGAACTAACCCCAGGCTTAGACTTTATGTTCCATGCTCAATCTCTATCACATAGCTCTGAAAAGAAATTGGAAACGTGAAATACAGAGGAATTTTAGAAAATTTCAACAGACATTCATTATGGAGATAATAAAAATACCTAGTTTGAGAGATGAATCATAAAGAAGAGAAAAATCTCAGCTTTGATGTAATATATATGATGTAAATACATGTCTTTTCTTCATTTCTTACAAAAAGGTGAACACATTCTTAAATATTTTCACAAGAAAATGCTAAAGTGAAGTTTAACCCATTTTTGTATGGCCACAACATTTGAAACAAATAGTTGGGTTGTTTTTTTTAACTCGAGGCATCTTTACCTTTCTTCTGGAAAGTAATCTGCCCAGACAGAAAAAGAAGTGCAGGACTGCAGCCAGAATTACATCAGGAGAAAAGACAGAAAGATTCAAAGAAAGGAGAAAAAAAAACCCAACAAAAATCCCGACCATAAGCACAAATAAAAGCTGTGATAAAAAAGGATGATATTTTTATCTGCAAGATTTCTGGTTTTGTCACGAGTAGCAGGTTCTCAGAGTACTGGCACTGAGCAAAGGACAATCCTGTCCCACTGATTTGCCACTTTAACCACTTAATTTCCAAACATCCCCTCCAGGACACACCTTCCTCATTTTGAAACAAAACGGCCATTTTGGTAATTGCTTAATTTGCAAGGCAGCTTTTCAAATAAGCCCTAAAATATAGAACTTTTCCCTCTGAATTTATGAAATTAAAACTTCTAGAAAGCAGCTATCTCTAGATAGGAGAGAAAAAAAAAAAACCAGTTGTCAGATATGTCTTAGGTCAGAACTTTGATATTTGATAAAACCAAACAACAGCAAGAAGAAAAAAAATGAACCCCAAGGAAAAAAACAAACAAATAGCAAACAGGGAAAGCAACTATTCATTGCTTATCACAGTGTATTTCACTAGAGTCTGTATAAAATCCCCCATAAAAATACAGTAGCTTCAGGAATTTGTCAGAAACAGAACTCCATGGGCAGTGAAATAACCATGCTTATTGTCCCTCGGTAGCACAGGAAAGTGCTTACAAGATTACAAAACTGATTGCAAGACCCACAGGAACAGGATCAACTGCGCACAAAAGTGTTGTGAAACAGCTTAAGGAGCTCAACTTGGGAGAAAGGGGACAGCATGTGAGACTGGGCAGAGACTTTAAAAAACATTTGCCATGATTTTAACTTCATGATTTGAAGACGGAGCACAAAATAAAACCTGTTAAAACACCAAACACACACTTTAGACTTAAATGTTCATGAAAAACATCAGTCCTGGTATTTTCATTTAAAGCTTTTGACAGCAGGAATGCAAACTCCTCCTCTGCAGGCACATTCCAAAGTTGATGCAGGTATATGAATCAAGGCTCACTTATTCTGAGCCTCATCCACCTTAAACTCAAACCCCAGCTGTCAGGCTGGAATAGTGTTTTTCTTTCAGTTCTGGTCTTTCCAATTCCTAGCCTGCAACTAACCCAAAAGGTGATGAGCTAACTTAACCAATCATTTTTAAGGTCCTTTTAAAGCTTTGTAGAAAGCAACACAGAAACAAAATGACCAAAAAAAGGATGAGCCCATAAATATCCCCCACACCCTTAATGGAGGCTTGGAGCATGCAAGGAATGCAATACTGGGATTGTGAGTTGGGCAGTCACAACATGTGATCTTTAAAAAGTAGTCAGACTTATAACGGGAAAGAAAACCTCAGCCTGTTTATCCAGGCTAACAAAGATCAAAGCTTCCTATTTCACTTCACCATTTCCAAAGAAGTAAAATACAGCCTGCAAACAGAAAACTGCAAAACAACCAATTTTTAGGACAGAAGTTCCCAGACTCTGGCGTGTTTATTGCTTCCTAACCTGTGTATCTGTGCCAGGTAAGAAATCCTGAGCACACTCCTCATCCCACACGGGTGTAGGCCCATACAGGAACTGTGAGAAAGCTCCTCAGCTCCTGGAAGACTCTGTACTTGGGCACTCAGGAGCTACTGCTATTACCTAGGAAAGGTGCTCCTCTCCTAAGCCTCCAGATGGAAACACGCAGCTGCTTCAGGGAGGGTCAGGTGTAGATCGGTGAGAGGCTGGAGCCACAGTTTGAGAGAAGACAAGAACATTTTCATTCATGTTGAATTATTCCTTGAGGAGGTACTTACTTATCTACCAACGTCCGAATTACAGCCAGTGTGTCAAGTACCAGCCCATCCACATTCTGTTTTTTCCTTCTTGGTTCATGAGGCCCTCGACCCCTCCTGGGCGGACGGACAGGGTCCCTTGGGTGGCTTCTTGCTTCAGGGATGTGTGCTCTGCTGTTCTCCGTTTGCCGGCCCTGAGAGTCCCCGTTGTCCTCGGCTCCGCTGTCATCACGGCAAACGCACGAGTTTCCCATGCTGCCAGCCCCCAAGGCTCCCAGGAAACGGGGAATGTGGTGCTCTAGAGTCAACAGCAGACCTTGGAAAAGGCTTCTGCTAGCATAGAACACAACCAAAGCAACTACAATCATCTAGGAAGTTTTAAGAGAAATGTTTGTGTGATCCCGGATTGTGATCTTTTTGCATTTTAAACGTTGCTACCAGCTGGAATGAGTGGGAAGTTGGAGACTTAGTTGCGGACAGAATCACTTAAAACACACATTGGTCATCCAGAAGGAGGTCTGAAAAAGCAAACCCAGAACAAGAGCCAGTGTTACTACTGCTAGAAAACAACAGAAGAATTCCTGTTTTAGTAAACACAATCAGTTTTGGTGGATAAGGCAGCTAAGAAACACAAGGCTTTACCTGAAGTCTATTGTGGGGAAAGGGAAAGGAAGGAAGAGGAGGAGGAGGAAGTTCCCTTGGTAAGGAGCTGTCGCCTACTCACCATTCCTTTCTACACTACCTATTACTTCCCAACTCCTTCATGGTATTTGGCAGAAAAATTCTGCCTGTAAATCTAGCACACTGCTACCCTTTAAATACTAAGTATCAACAAACCAGTTTCATTTACCCTTTACAGTGACAAACGGCTTATGCCACCCCAATAAAGGCTGTACACTTAAGGTTCTCATTTCACATCAGGAACATTTCCAGACTACAAAATAGACAAAATTGTAAAGAACTAATCTTACAATTACCGTTTATCTCAACAAACAATAGATTTAACAGAGAACCATTTGGTCCACCTGTGCATAAACACACATTTTTGGAACATGCCTACATCTCCTGCATTCTCATCCAAAGAAGCACCAATGCTGAGCTAAACAGGAATTAAAGACACCACTTTAATGCCTTACAAATCTAACTGGGATTTTGAAATGGGTATTGTGTGCCTGTTTGGATCTAGTGTCAAACCAGTCTTCCCTTTTTGGGAACAAAGACTAATTCAACCATTCTTCTGTTCTTCATTCAACTGGTTTGGATCACATACATGCCCAGTAACAACTGAGACCACAAGGTAGTCTCTCCCAATCATTAACTTGAAAATGCAAGAGAAAAAGGATTCAAAGACCCATTTCATAATAAGTTATGTTTCAAGTCATAGGGCATATTTCTATAGAACATTACATAAAGTCTCAGGTAAAATAAAACCCTACAAAAGATATCATTTCACTACTTACACACTTCAGGCATGTCAGAAAAAATAAGTAATTTTTATCCTTTCAAGAATCAAGTTTAATATTTACACTAGAAGATATGGTGAATATCCTGTAATTGGTTATTACTATTCTTTGATTATTAAATAATCTCATTAACAGCAGACATGTAGCACTCTAAATTCAAAAGAAAGTCAAAGAGCTGACACCTTTCAAATATGGAAGGCCCCCACCATCAGAGCCAACTGGCAACTCTGCAACTGCTGGCTGCCCTTTGGGACAAGATCACAACAACATTCAGGAAGCCAGACACTGGTCATATGAGCAAGTCTTGGGATGTCAGCTGGAAAAGCACCGCAACCAAGCTCTCACAGGCTCTTCTGTAGTTTGAAGCACATCTTTTAGCACAGTGAAATGTTCAGTATTAAGATATTAACTGGAGGCTAACTAAGAAAAAAAAAATCAGTTCCTCAAGGGATATTAATTGGAAAAAAATGCAAGATCTTGACTTCTTGTTCAAGAAATTCCTAAACCACAGATCATTAAAAGGGTTTCTGCATCACATCATGCTTGCCTTATGCCCTAAGCAGTCTGGCCATCAGGCTCAGAGTCCTTCCACCTGAGCCAATACAGATGTCACCTTCTCAGTCAGTGAGTCACAAGCAGATGAGAGGTGCCAGTGCTGATTGCAAGGACCTCAAACAGAATTGTCTAAGTTCACAACTGGTTCAAATTACTTTCTTGATTTTAAAAAGAACTAGTTATGTTAAATGCAAAACATGTCTTCCTAGGGAATATGTATGTATTTATGAATCTGGGTCATTTAAGGGCATTTTAGCAAGATAATACTAAAATGTAAAACTGTTACAGATTTAGAATCTGAATAAAGTTGTTCTGTAACATATGGAAATGCTAACACAGTGAATCTATCTTGTCATGAAAACAAGAATGGAAAAGCTGTATTTCAGAGATTAGCAATGAGTAAGAACCTACCTAAAGAAACAAAAATAGATATATGTCAAGGTTAAAGCTGATTATTGAAACCTAAGTTTCTCTGGCTGACAACTTAAAGTATGATTAAAAACAAGTAATTATGATCAACTCACCTGTAAGTTTGCTTGGTTCAGGAATGGCTGGAGGAGCTCACAAAGTGCTGTAGCAGAAGTGGATTGTTCTCCTCCAGGGCACGAAGTCGTACCTGGAAAAGGCAGCACTCCGTAAGCCTTTACGGTGGGCAGTGAGTCACTACTGACTCTGCTTTCACTCCCAGGAACTATGCTGAGGAGTCTCTGAGGACAGACGGAAAAGAGAGAATTCGCTTGGAAACTGCATCTAAGGTAGACATACTCCACCTCCTCCCAACACCTGCCATGACATCAAGCCATGCTGTTATTTTCAGCTATGTCCAGCTTTTACAGAGGGAATTCTCTCAAGGCTTCAAAACCCAGTTTGTCACCTACAAGCTCTAGGACTAGACACGGATACAGAAAACTCTAACTGTTTTTACAGCCTTGGTATTCTAGGCACCACAGCACCAAGTGCAGAGCAGTGACCAACTCTTCACCTCAAATTACTCCCTATAGGAAGAAGAAGGGAAGCAATAACATCTGCTCCTGATCACCCTCAAGTAGACACAGCAGAAAATAAAAGTACACTATAAAAGTTGATTAGATAATAGGAAGAGAGAAATGACAGGATAAACTCCCCTTATTTAGTAAAGAGCTGGGTTTGACAGCATTCACTTGGCTCTTGCTCACCATCACATACAAGGAGCTCATTGTCAAGCCTCAAGCAAACTGAAAGGCTAAATAATTAGGAACACAAGGTAGAAGAGATTGCTACAGATCTGCTCACAAACCAGCTTGTCTGGATAGAGCACGAATGCAGGAAGAAAGGTTCTGAAGTGCAAAGGAAAATAATAAAAATACAAGTTTTATTCTATAAGAAGTAGCTGGTACTGATACCTCTCACCAAACAGCACAAAATGCCAATGCCTGACACCTTCTCTACACCAGAGAACCCTTGTGGGACACCCACTGAACAGCTGCCCCAGTATATCTTGCCCTCAACAAAGCCCCAGGATCAGATGCTGCTGGAGAAGGACACCTTCCCTGCATGGGAGAAAAGCAGCTGCCAGCTGCAGCCTCCTGTGCCCCCACACACCTCCACTGGCCACGGGGACCATCCCCACTACAGAAAGCAGCTGCTCTCCTGGCAGGCTCAAGCACGTGCATGGATACACAAAGGAGTTATGAGCTCCGCAGGCCGACCAACCTGTCATGGCTGGAAGAACAAGTGGGAAAGATGAAATCATCCATTGAAAGAGATGCTATGGGAGTGGATTTGCACCTGCCTGGCTGTGTGGATGCCCAGCCTGCCCCAGCGAGGCCTCCTCTGGATCATCCGACCGAGGATGCCAGTGGAGGAGTTGGCTCCAAGTGGCACTGGGATCATTTCTCTGCAATGTGCAGCCCAAGAGTCGGTGATTCATCCTCTCAAATATTCGGTTACAGCCAACCATAATACTGCCTCATGATGGAAAATGCCTCTTCTTTCCATGAAATGGAGTACACTGCCAAGCAAACAAAAAACCTCTCGTGCACATAAATGAGGAGGGTTTCAGCTACCAAAAACACTTTTCCAGTTTCTGCCACCACTACAAGAGTAAGACCAGTGATTTCTCCTCTTGAGCAGAGTAACACAGGAGCCCAAGTCAACAAACCACACAGTAAAGCTGACAGTTTTTCAAAAGCAAAACTGTGAGAGTTTTGGCCAGCAGTTTCCTATTAAGGAGATAAAATAATTAGAAATATTTCCTCAGCATTTCTTTCCCAAAGAAAATGCTCCTAAAAAGGAAGAGATGGAAATACTTGTGATGCCTGTCAGATGAAACTTTGAACTAGAAGGAAACACAGCTGTGAATTGCTGCAAGATAACCAACTTTGATACAGGAATAAGAGGAAGAAGAAGCCTGTTTGCAAAACAAGCCTTTATAATAAGGAGAATTTTTGGGTTCGAAATGATTGGGATAGTAGTGAAAACCAAGAATTTCCAGTAAATGACATGCAACTAGAATGTGAAATGGAAACTTTCTCAGGAGATCCCAGTGATGTGCAAGGTCAACCTCTCACCTGTAACACTTGTGCAACTAAAGAGAAGCAGCTGCTGTGTGTCCAGCACAGTACCACGCAGTGCACGCAGTCAGGGAACCGCAGGCTTCGGGAGGAGTGCGTAAATACCCTGCTGGTTCTTTTGCATGTGGTAACCAACCACCATATTGTGTAATCTGAAGCAAACCCCTAATTCAATTCTGTTTTCTTTAAAAATACCTAGGAGGGTTAAGACTAGTGTCAAAACTCAATGGGAAGCAGTCTTTACTGGCACACAGCATTTCACAAAGCCATTGTCACAGTTGGTTGCTTTCTCGCTGTAGTGAGAGCACCCTGAACCAAAAGCAGACTGACCTTGAGCGTGCCAGTTGCACAGAAAGGGAGACTCACCGTGTCTCAAAGCTTTCCAGCTCCCGCGCAAGTGCTCATCAGTGAAAACTCCCAGGGTTGTACAAGGTTTACGCAAACAGTCAGGCTTTAACCCTGATGTCTTCTCTAGGTAATTCATCTCTGTCACAAACACAGAGCTGGAGGATCTGATCTCTTGTTTGACTGATGTGGTAACAGTCAAACCAGAAAGAAGCAGACAGTAACTACCACCACAGTAGTTTCTTTTTCTGTAGACTCACTGTGAAAGTCAGATTTTATAGTCACTTGCACATTGCACCACTTTGTCTTTTCACTTCCTTTAAAACCCATTTTTAATTGGGTACAGGAACACTAAAATTGCAACACGGATTTAAAGTGAACTTCACTTTCTCACATAAATGAGTGTCTCCAGAGCAAGCCTGGTAGGGATTCCTCCCAGCACAGTTTTTCCCTTACCTCTAGATCCAGAGACACTAGTGCTCAGGACACATCAGGCATCAGACTGTTCAGCTTTCTTTCTGACAGGGAATTTGAAGCATTTACCACCTTCTGAGCTTCCCCATATCAGAGGTCATCATTTGTCATCTCAGTCATTTAGGTGGAACTGTCCTTTGTACTACATCCTCAGCTTTGCTTCACATCTAAACCAACACTGCTATCGATCACGCTTCCTGCTTCTCAGCTCCCCAAGCCACAGTTGGATCATTAAATTTCTCATCAGAGATAGAGCTTAAGTTATGCTTGGAGGCAGATGAAAGCACTTCTGAGATAACTTAAAAAGATAGTGGTATCTGACAGCCCAGTGAAGTTGAACAAGAGGTGCCTCCAGCAGAGTGACGCGGCCTGGCAGAGCTGAACGAGCTCAGCAGCTGCCCAAGGAGCAGAGTATAATGCACTGCTTCAGAAGTGGCAGGGAGATAAAGATAACGCCCTGTAGATGGCAAGGCACACTAATCCTATAAATTGCAGGGATACAAGCACATGAAATAAAATCAATTAGCTATACCCTATTAAGTTTTGGCACAGACATTCATTCAGAGGCTTATAAATAACTCTTTCAATTAATTCGAGTTAATCTTCCTTGCTGCCCAGAAAGTTAAAGGCGTTATCGACAATACAATTCTGACAAAAGCATTCATGATATCAGGATTCAAAATTAAATAAGAAATCCTCACCAAAAAAAGCCAAAACCTCTCCCAAAAAATCCACAAGAAATTCCAGAATAGAAAAACTAGGACAAAAGTGACTCTTTGGATACCAGGCAAAGGTACAGAATGGCAAAGAAACCACAAAAAAAGAAAAAGGGCATTTTTTAAAGCTTTATCTAGTAAATTTACAATAGTCCATTTCAGAAAGGATAAGGCTTTATCTATATCAGCATTCAGAAACCAATGAGAGTTCTCTTCAGTCACGTGGAGACCAACTCCTCGCAATACTTGATGTACCTTGTACACGAACAAAATCTAAACCACAAAAGCATTCTGAGGGGCAAGTCAAGAGACTGAGCAGCTCAGTCACAGTGTAGTCCTGTCCTGGGAACTAGAATTAGGGCTAGAACAGGGGCATCCGAGTCATCACACTGTGGGCACCAGGAAGATGCTACAAGGAGGGACTGCTGGAAGCAGGGGCAGATTCTTGTCAGCAAACCACCAGCTTCATGTAACTGAGCCAAAGCAGTAGCAACCCAGAGTTTGGCTGTTTCTCATCTAAACTAGTCTTAGTGCTTTTCTTTCTTCTAACTCAGAGCTGGTCTTGTTTTCAGAGGAACACTGGGTGCAGAGCTACTCTGTAGAAGGCAGAACAGTCACCTGCTGTAGACCACAGAACTAAGCCCAGCTACGTGGCATGACTAAGCTATTATGAACGCATGAAATTCACACATCCAAAAACTGTTTTCAGTGTAAAATTCTGATAACATTGCTGAAAAACTCAGCAAAGCCTTGGTTGGAAGCCTGCATTGTCAGCTGTCTGACAACTGCCTCGGCAAGCAGGGCACAGAGCAGACCATGTCGAGAAACCGGCTGAAAAAGTTCCACATCTTGAAAACTCAAGCAGCATCAAAGGATGGCCTGATCTTTCAGTGGCCAGAGTCGAGAGCCACCTTTGTGGCCTTCCCTGCCAGCCACGGAAAGCTGGCTGCTCTTCGCTAGACAAAGTTCAGGACTGTAGTGGCAGAGCAGGAAATGTCCTTCTAATTCTCTTTCTGCCTGTGAATGGATACAGCGACAGCTGCTCAAGAGACTGTCATTCGAGTCCAATGCAACATGTAGGTCACTAGGTTAGCAAACCTGCCTTGGAAGCACTCATGGAAAGCACGCTTCCTGAACTACCTGAGGCTCTCAGAGCTGAAGAATACAGAACCTGATGCACAGCTCTGGGTAGGTCACTGTAAACCCCCCTATCTCACCTACTTAAAACGACAAAAACCCACCCAACACAAGAACTCAGCTTCATTTCTCCCCATTCGTCTCTTCAGGTTGTGCCTTCAGGACCCTTCCTTTCTGCCCTGCTACAACTCTGCCAGCAAAGCACACTAGCCAGCCACGTGTAACAAGTGCTCCTGCCAGGTCTCACACTGAGCTGCGGTATTTTATTGCAGTGTTGTAAGGTCTCCACCAGCACGAAGAAACCCAGAGGAAGTTGGTCAATGTGCTGTGGCCAAGGAGGGGAAGGGGCCTGACTGCCCGAGAGACAGCTCGGACAAGCGCAGGTGGGTTAGGAAGTGGGAGGAAGATGAGCACGTACATGTCTCACGAGGCAGAATATGGTTTAAACCAGAATATGGTTTAAACAAGACTGTGCACCCAGTTTAGTCAAAAAAGGTGGAAAGCTCAAAAGCGACTTAAAAGGCTTTCAAAATCCTGTAACAGTACTAGGAACACAAAGTCTCAGTCACCTGGGGCTTCTGCTAAATAACTTTCTGAGGAATTTCAGAAGAATTAAGATTAAATTGTTTTGATAATTACATTTAAACACCACTAAATTTTACAAACGGGTAATGCTCTAAAGAGAGAATAACTCACCTATTGTTATTTTTTTAAAATATCTTTTATTTCAGGACTGATACATTAACCAGAATATGAGTGCAAACACACACACTGTTCTTCACTCACCATTAGCTAAATGTTTTTAAAAGCAGAGAGAACAATTCTAAGCCTGCTCCATGCCATACACCTTTGCCTTTAGAAAAAAAAAAAAAAGCATCAGCAGGTTGCTGGATTTTCTTTTTTCAGTATAACTTTCTAGCACATCCCACTGTCTGCAGGAAGGTGTAAGATACACATGAACAGTGCAGCCTTCTGGCTCCTAGTTCACCAGCTGCCCTCTAATCTATGATTCAAGCTGTAATTGTATCAGTTTGTGCACATGCACTGAAGTCAGCAATCCAAAAATCCGCATCAACACTTCAGATCAAAATGTCCTCAACTCTTGTCCTTCTCCTCACATCTAACAAAACACCAAGATATTCAGATACTTAGAGCAAAAGGGAAGCATTTTCTATGGAAAAAAAGAACTTAGAAAGGGAGAAAAATAATTACAGTTGTGTTTCATATGCTCAGAAACCACTATTTCCCTGAGGGGAGAGATTTATTAGGAAAAAGATGGATTTCTTGTTACTGATCATGGCAACTCACTGAATTCCATCTAATAATCATGCATTAAAAACCAAGGAGCAGCACCTCATCCCAGACTTTGGACTGCCAGGTATCCCTGCTGCATGGGCAAAGCCCAGCAAGTCCACAAAGTTCCTATGGCAGAGCTGCGCGTCCAAAGCACAAGTTTGGTCACAGTAATGGTAGATCAAGGGCAGGTAATTACAAGCACTTCTGAAGAGAGATCATGATGCATGGGTCACTCACGCAACCTCATGAGTCATGTGTGAACAGTTGACTTTTATTAGACCTCAGCAACATAATGAAGAATAGAAAAGGAAATAAAGGTTATGCTGGCACAGCCATTGCCCTGCAATGCCAACTTTACAGTTACCACACACAGACCAGGAAAATAAAATATATTGTCAGGACACAAGGAAATACAAAGCACATGAGATACTTGAAAGATGAAAGATCTCAGGGTAAGACCACTGCCTGCACTGCTTTAAAGCAATAAATTCAAAGTCTACTGAGCAATTATAAGTTCAATAGAGGAAAAAAAACCCACAAAACCCAGTCTGAAACGCTGAACATAACATATTGATAATGGAGCAGAACAGGACAAATATCATGACATTAGCTGGCCTTCAATTTACTACAAGGTGACAGCATTTTAAGTTGCTGCCTCTGCATTGAGAGGGAATGTGCACATAGTGCACATGATGAGCCTTGCTGCACTTTGTGAGGATATCACCACATCACTGCATGACCAACAGATGACATTTCCAAACACAGCACATGGCTAGGTAGGGGAGATAACGATATGAAAGGAAATTTGAATGAAGAAACCTAAAGAGTTACAGGCCAGTAGGTGTTCTATGACAAATCACTGCCTTTATCACTAACTTACTGCTTACGCTGATAAATATCTTCCTGTTACTCCTTAATTTTAACAAGCAAAAAGCTTGAGGAAAATCGACTCTGATTCCACCTGATGGGTGGAATATGAGGGATGTCTTACTTTACAGGAGGGAACCAAAACATTATAAGTGATCTATTTCAGTCCTATCCATTAGACTCACAGCAAATGAAATGTGATGCAAGCCAAGACCTCCTATGTGAAAACACTGATAATGTACCAAGGGAGAGCACTGCAGGGCTGTGCAGAAAACCATCATGTCCCTCTAAGAGGTAAAAAAAAAGAACATTAAGAAAAGCACAGAATAATGTATCAGTGAGACAACAAGGGAACCACTGAGCGATCATCAAATTAGGAGGTCACAGAGCACGATACCACAGTGGCTGCCACAAAGCATTGTAGGCAAACTCCACGTATAAGAGGCTGAAAGTAAATTAAAAGGAAAGTTAAAGACCTCAAGGAAACCAATAAGCCCACCTTCCCTCAAGCACACACTGGTATCACAGCTGATGATAAGGGAGGTGTGTGGACAAACTGGATTAGGTCTATCAGCAATTTAAGAGTGGCTAAACAACCAAGGCTAAGGTAATAAACAATCAGCATCAGCAAGAGCTATGATAAGAGTTGTGCAGAATGCAAAACACAGCACTTAAAGTACCCTGGAGGAGCTTCCTACTCAAGTGATGGACAGGGGAAGCTGAAAACTTTCAGTTAGCAGGAACCTCAAGAGAATGGCTGGATGAAAAGGGAAGAGACAAGAAGTGATCACGCAACTACAATTGTGCTTCACTCATCTGAAAAAGAACACACCACAGGAAACTCACAATCTGTTCAAGCAGACCTATAAATAGAAACAAACAGCAGAGATTGGGGCACAAAGCAATAATAGCAGTGTCCTAAAGGGAGGGACAGAGGAATGGGTGCCAGGAGGAGAAAGGGCCTCTTTTGCTGAGTGGACTTCGGCAGAGAACAAAGGCAAAAGCGCTTACAGAAGAATGAGCCAGATTTAGATCAAAGAACAGATCAATTCTATACATTTGGAGAAACGCAAAACAAAAACACATTTAACAGCATCACAGACTCTTAAAATAATATGACAAGTTTTGAGAGTGCACAGTCCTCTGGAAAACCACAGTCAAATAAAGGAGTCCAAGAGGAGATGAGATGCAAGGGAATATTTCAGATGGCTCATATGTGATGAGAACACTGTTTAAAAACCTGTATAGTTTAGCAAGAAAATAGCAAAAATTTTAACACCAGGAAGTAAACAAGGGAAAGTCACAGCACACAAGTGGATGCAGATTTTCACATGACAATAACCTCATAGCAGTGATGGATGTACAGAAAAATAGTAGAAAAGAAGAACTGAACTGAGGACCAGCATGAGAAAAGAAAACAACACCAAAACAAATACATGCATTCAATGCAAGACAAAGGACAGAAAAACTAAAATCCTGAGGCAAAGCTAGCACTAAGTAGAAAAAAAAAATCTCTTATATTGAAGGAAACAAACAGTGACACAGACATAAAATGAAAAAAAAAAACCCCACCAAACACACCAGCATTCAGAAAACAGAGCAGGCTGAATAAATTTAGGAGAGAAAAGGCAGCCCTTATGTCTGCATTTCTGCATGGACCAAAGTTTCACCGTGTGAGAAAAACTGGTAACACCAGCTAAGCACCAAAATGAACTCTTGGCTCAGGGATGAGAGTTTGTAATAACGAAACAGAAAATGAAAAGTAAAGTAACTACGGTCATTCTTGGGACCTACATTCAGATTGTACCCAGAAGGGACACTGCACCTACTGCTACACAGCAGAATATATAAAAAACCAGCAGTTCCTAAAAAGAGGGGGTCAATGAAGGCCTGCGAGATAGAAACAGCGATCAGCAGGACAGAATCAAAGGGCTTAAAAGAAACTCATGCTCGATATGGGCATAATACAAGCAGTGAAAAAATCCTGCTTTATAAGCCCTGAGGAGGGAGAGCAGAGCAGAGCCGAGGTGTTACCGCACCCGCAGCAAAGGCGCCGCTGCCTAATCTATTAGCCAAGAAGGCAAAAGATCCAGGTAAGAGAGTGCATTTGGTGGCCCGCTCCACACCTTCACACCTCCTCTGCAAAGACAGAAAACTTGCTGTGGGGAAATAGTTTCACCTGGAGAGCGATAATTTTCAGGATTCTGACTCCTCACATTCATGTAACAAATATTCAAGGGCTCAACAACACTGCCGTGTTTCCGAGCTGCCAGAGCAGCACGTCGAGTCCGTGACTCCCCGATTCGATGTCGTTTTGCCCCTCGCACACCAAACCCGCTGTAGCCAAGCCCTTGTTTTGCAAGTCATACGAGCACCCGGGGGCTCTCCCCGCACCCGGCAGGCGCCGTTAGCAAGTTCCAACCCCTCCCGGCCCCGAGCAGCGCCGGGCTCCGGGCGCCCCAGCTCGCCAAACCCTCCGTTCATTCACCTTCTGCCGCTTCCTTCTGCGATCTCCCAACCCCACACGCGAGCCCAGCTCTGCTCAGCTCCGGGGCCTCCAGGAGAGCTCAGCGAGCCCGGGGGCTGCACCTCGGCCACCCGCCGCCACCCGCAGGCTGCCCTCCCCGGGACGGGAGGTACCGGTGGCCCCGGCGAGGCAGCCGGAGGTACCCTACAGTCCCTGGGGGGCACCTGCATCAACCACCAGAGCCAACGGGACCCCGGGCCGCTGCCCGGGGCCGGGGGGCTGCGCTGACCCGGCCCCCGCCCCAACCGGGACCTGCGCCGGGGGCCCCCGGGGGAGCGGAGAGCGGGGTGGGGTGAGCACAGTGCCTTCGCTCATTAACGCACGGCCAGCACCGGGGCCACCAGCGCCCAGCCCGGCGCTATCCCTTCCCCGCAGCCCGATGCGCGCCCCGCTCCACCCCAGCCCCGCGGCA
>VZTF01009093.1:277441-335829 GCA_013397755.1 Cnemophilus loriae | reverse complement strand
GGAGAGGAGCGGGGTCAATGGCGGCGCTGCGGGCCCGGCGGTGCCGCTCGCTGTGAGGGGCCGCGGTACGTGCCGGGGGCGGGCCCGGGGCGGCGAGCCCGGGGGAAGCGCCCGGGGGCGGGGATAGTGGCCGTGGCCGGGCCGTTGGGCCCTTAGGGTGCAGGGGTGAAGAGGGCCGGGCCTGGGCCCTGCGAGCGCGGCGGGCCGGGGCCTCTCCCGGGACGAGGGGCTGGAGGGAAGGTGAGGAGAGGAGGTCGTAGTGAGGACTCGGAGCAGCCCGAGCCCGGCACGCCCGGGAGGGTTCCGCGCACCGAGCTCTGGGGGCACCGCAGGAAGCGGGGCCGGGGGGCGGGTTCAGGCCGGTGGGGAGCGATTCATCCCCTCCGTGTCCGGGGCGGCTTCAGGCGCGGCACGCAGCGCGTTATTCGATGTGCTGCGGGCGTGCGAGGAGCGCTGCCCGAGTTGATTCAGTGGTGGATTGATGAAATGGGTAGGTAAAGTAGTCTTTGTTATTTAATGAGGGTTGAATGTATTGGAGGCTGCACACGGGTACCCAAGACACCGTCGCTGCTCTGCGTCTGTTCCAGCCTAAGTGGTGGAAAGGGCTGTGAAGTTTGGGAGGTTTTTTGATCCTGGGGGTGCTACCATCTGGTGTTATAAAAATCTTGATGTTTACGAACTTTTTGTCATTTGCAGTGACACCGTAGCCCTAGAATACAGTCACCAGACGAAAACGTAGATAAACAGGAGAAAGTTGTCAAGTGCATGTTTTTTGTCGGGTCTGGTTTGTGTGTGTTTGCTTCAGGTGGGAGAGGGCAAAGGATACAGCAAGATTAGCGAACTTTATGAGTGCAAGTGAACTTTAATATGATGGTGCTTGATGGGGTTTTTTTCCCCCCACATCTTTGTGCCCCGAGACGGGATTGTCAGTATCAGACACCAGTTTTCAGGATGGTACTGAAAACACCATTGCTGCATCTCAGGCCATAATTAAACCTTAATCCACTTCATGTATCTTAAAATGTATTGTCTAAGTGAGCTGACTGATCCAGGTGGTTTGCTGCTGAAGGCTTTAGTCCCCAGAGGATGCTGTGTTCTTGTGGAATCATCTGTAGCCCTTAACTTGCTGCAGTTATACCAGGGAGATAATAAAGTAGAGAAAAGTTATGTTGGCATGTCTTTGAATGAACAGAGCTGTTTGTTGTGTTTGTGTTGTACTTCTGTGTACTGTTTTGATGTACGAGCTTGGAACAAAAACAGGCATTAGGGCTTCATTGTGTAGCATGGAGCTAGCAGAATAATTCTGAAAGGAGACACCTAGGACTTACAGAAGCAGTTTGTTCATCCTGGGCTTACAGGTGTCAAGTTTCCTTGTGAGGTCGGCTGCTTCGAGCATCTTCACCCTGCCCCTGGTATTGAAATCTTGAAGCAGAGGGTGGCTGCACTGTGCGGGAAGGGGCTGGACTCTCTCCAGGGGAAGTGCTGCTCATTTTGTAACCCCAGCTCTGTTTTAGCCCTGGGGAATTCCCTTTCTCACTCACCTGTTGACCTCCCAGCCAGCTCCCCCCAGTTTATATACTGGGCAGGGTGTTCTGTGGTCGTGGTTCTATGGAAGATCCCTTTGGCCAGTTCAGGACAGCTGTCCTGGCCATGCTCCTTCACGGCTTCTTGTGTAGCTCCTCGCTGGCAGAGTGTGAGACACTGAGGAGTCCTTGACTCAAGCTAAAACTGCAAGAGTGTTATCAGTGTTATTGTCACACCAAACCCAAACCACAGAGCTGTGCCAGCTACTGAGAAGTTTGGCTCTGTCCCAGCCAAAACTAGAACAGTTGCTAACTTCTGAAATCTCACTGTTAATCACTTACAAGTATGTGCATTCAACAACCGAAAGCAGGCAACCTTTCTCAAATTTTCATAGGTTGGGCAAAAAGAACTTGGGATTTGATGTTTTGCCCTCGCTTTATCTCTCTCCAGAACAGATGTGGAAGAACAGAAATAAAAGGATGAGAGTGTAGATGAGGGTGTTTAATTTTTTTTTTTTAATATTTATTTCAGCGAAGTAAATCCATTAAAATATGACTTTCAGAAAAACAGCCTGAGGCAAACAACTAGCAGGAAAGACATAATTATGAAAAAAGAGTAAAGAAGGAGGGATAGATGATGCTTATTAGTCTTAGCAGTTGTGCAGTGAGTTGGTGTCTCACTCAGGCCTTACTATGCAGTGTTCTTCAGAGAACTGGAGCTATTGTAAAGACAGCAGGTCTGTTTTTCAGGGTATTTAATAACGTTTCACTCACTGAAAAGCATAATCAGACTCCTGATGTCTTTCATATTGTGTTTTTAGGAGACACTATTCCACAATGGATGGGGGAGATGGTACTGCTGACCTTGTGATTAACAAGCGGTTCGTGTCTGAAGCAGAGCTAGAGGAGCGACGAAAGAGAAGGCAAGAGGAATGGGAAAAGGTCCGAAAACCTGAGGATCCAAAAGGTATGGGATAAATTTTAATAATTACGGGAAGAAGATCTGAGAATATTTCACTTCTGTGGAAAATAGAAATAAAAAGTAATGGCTTTTATATTCTATAATTTCAAAAGGTTTTTATATGAAGGAACTGAGAACTGCTGGCGGTTTAGTGTTTCTAACATATGGTCTCCCTTCCTGATTTGTTCCTTTCAGAATGCCCAGAGGAGGCATATGACCCACGGTCGTTGTATGAAAGGCTCCAGGAACAGAGAGAAAAGAAGCAGCAGGAGTTTGAGGAGCAATTTAAATTCAGTAAGCACCAGCAGAAAACTGAATGTGTTGCGTGCAACAGCTGTGCACAACTTCTGAGTAAAGGACGTATCTGTGTGTCCTGTCTCCCTCTCTGAGTGGGAAACAAAGGCTTCAGGGCAGTATTAGTGAAATCCTGGATTTTTTAAGGAACACTTTCTGGACACTGCACACATGCAAAACTCAAAAGGTGTTTGCATTTATGAAGCTGCAATCCTGTAAAGTGTCAAATGCTAGGCTTATATTGCATATTAAATGAAATCAAAACAGACAAAAAAAGTCCAAACAAACTTGTTAGCAATCCATGGGAAAGTGGAAATATATTGTGGATTTGTGACTCTTGAACTCATGCTTTAACACATCCGCTTGCATCAATTAAAGAAATCCTGTTAGAACAGCTATTACGTTTCCAAGCCATATTTACTTGACTAAAAGTGGTTTGAGAATTAAGATTACGATTTGGAAGAAGTAAATTTACATGTTTTGATTCTTCAAAAGTAGATGTTTGACTCTTCTAATGAAATGGGAACCTAATTTCTATTGATGTTTGAATTTCTGGTTTTATAGAAAAACCCTTTGAAAAGTGGAAAGTATAGACAGCAGCATTAATGCATTAAAGTGGCTGTTCCTCTTAGTTTGCAGATGAGGCAGGCAGAGAATGAAATTAATTCATGTCACTTGCTTCAAAAAATGTCCCGAGTTTCACTACTTTTGCTCTCTGAAGGGGCCTTCCGTGGTAGTAGTGAGTGCTCCAAGTTACTGTTTAAAGATTTATGAATGAGCTCTGCATGAGTTGGAAGAAGCAGGGGTTGGCTTTTATGAAGTAACCTCAAATAATAATAGATTTCCAGAGCTTTTCTGTCAAAGACACAACCTTGGCAATTATCAGTGTAAATGGATTTCCCAGTTTGCCCTTGAAGTGACTAGGGCTTGCCCATGTGGGTGAAAATTAAAAATATGGTGACTTCATGTAAAAGCCTAAAAATCCTCATATGGAATTAAACTTTAATGAAGCCTAAAGGTGATGTTTGGGCTAAGATTTCTGACGCTGACTTCAAACAGCAAGATTTGGTCTTTCTGAAACATTCTGTTTATTGTCATTCTAATTAAATCATTTGCTCTAGAGATGCTGAACATTTGCAAACAGGAAATAAAAGACCTTGCTGCTGCACTAGCATGTCCTTTCCCTAAAGTAGGTTAGCATGTTTAGAAATAATTTGTTTTTATTTGGAAATCAGGAGTTGTCTTGCTTCTATTTTTTTTTTTGAACAGGTGTTAAAACTAATTAGGTACGAATTGTTCGCTCTAAGAAAGTGTACTTCCTCTTTTGAGGCAAGATTTTTGAGGGAAGAGTAAATGTGGTTTTTTTAGTTATTGGTTGGTTGAAGAACATTCTGAGGAGACAGATTTAGACTTGGTGTCTGAAACCAAAACAACGAATTTCTTCTTTCTTTATTCAGAAAATATGGTAAGAGGCTTAGATGAAGATGAGACGCATTTCCTTGATGAGGTTTCTCGGCAGCAAGAGCTACTAGAAAAGCAACGAAGGGAAGAAGAGCTGAAAGAACTAAATGAATACAGAATATCCTTTGCACTAAAATGGCTGGTGGTTACCTAGAGGAGGGTAAGAGTGGGCTGTAGTTTGTTCTGTCAGTTGATGTTCTTTTTATAAAACTGCTTTACAGAATGTGTATTATGATAAACTTTCCAAGTTTAATGGTTTCATTGTAGCTTTGACAGACCACTGCAATGTTTGATATTCCCCCCTCAACTCCCACGTCTTTGATACTTTTCTTTCCTTCTCACCTCTCCATTGTTTTGGGGTTTGGTTGTGGTTTGATTTTTTCTGTTACTGAGGTGATCAAATACCATCACTAAAAAGAGAAAGAGAACATAAAGAAAAGCCAGCCTATTATTTTTAATCTTTTGCTTTTGTCTTCTTATGGAAAATTACATGCTCTTTTTTTTTTATTGTGTTGTATGATCTATTGCCTGATTTTAACATACCCGTTTGAAATAATGTTTGGATTGCTCTGTCTGTTACTCTTTTTGATGTATTAGAGACTTTCTCCCTTGCTCATACCTGCAGGATGAGAAATTAAATACATCTGTGCAGATGTGCTGACTTTCTTCTGGGAAGTCAGTGCCCATGGAGACTCGGCTCCTTTGGGTAATACATGCTTGTAGGCAGGACTAAGAGCAGGACAGTTTGGCTTTGCTGTTAAATGCCTAATTTTCTTGAAGATATGCTAGAAAATCATGTAGGATGCTTTTTCTCTCTAATTAGTGCCAGTCGAGGGAGGTTGGAATGATTTGAGAATTTCTGTACTAAGCAAGATGTTGCTTTTTTGAGGTTTACTGAACCTGTGTAGAATCTGATGGTTTCTTTGTCTCCATTGCTTTTGAGTCATGGGTGAACAAAACACAAGTTCTCAGGGAAGCTTTAGTATAAATGAAGGAGTTTGTGGACACAAGGAGGTGACCAAAACCAGTCAGCAAATAAAATTGAATAGTGCTGATACTACAAAGATTGGTCTTACCTTGTGTTCGTCAATGATTTACAATTTGGAGCATGTGTCCTGTGAAGAGCATCTCAATTAGCTCAGGAATTCATTTATGAAAAAGCAACCCTGATACATTTTGCTAACTTCAGAAATAGGCTGCAGTTAGTTGATGGATTTGGAGTATTTTCTTGATTTGCTGGATCCGATCATGGGATATTCATGGGATATATTTAGTTTTGGTGATGGTTGCTCGCGGGGCCGGCTGATCCAGGGTTGTGCAGTGTAAGATTGTGCTGTGGGAGCAGCTGACAGCTCTCGTTATGTCACGTACAGCTGGGGTGAACCATACCAGCCCCAAGGGAATCTTGAGTTGCCTTGAATTAGCCACATAACACACAGATCCCTGAATAGCCTGATCAGGATGTACAGGCCATCTTACCTCAGTCTTTGCAATCTTAGTAATGTTGGTTACTCTGAATCCGAAGTCTTGCTGTAAAAATTAAACTGTAGAACTTACTGCTGACGGGGTGGAGGAAGGGAGAATGTTTTATAGTCACCTCATCTCATGAGAAAATCGAAAGTGTTGCCCATTTAATTTCCTTTTTTTAAAATTCTTTTTATTTAACCATAATACTTCAAGCAACTTCAGAGCAAAATTACTTGTTTGTGTTTGAAATTTTTGCTGGTGTTCTGAAATGCGAAAGTGTTTTTTGTTTCTGCAGATTGTTAATAATGGTTTATCACTGCAGTGACAAAACCCACTGTGTACTAGGTAAACGTGCTGCATCTATAGGTACTGCTTAAGTGCTCTTCCAAATCAGTAAGAGGAATGTCAACCCAATGGGTTTCATTATTTTCTTTTTTTCCTGGTATAACATCTAATTTAAGCTACCCAGAGGCATTAATTTCATGGTAAAAACTGCGTCAATATTCAAGTACAGAGATTTTTTTCTTCATTACTTTTTCAGGTTGAACAATCACAAAATTATACATCTTCAGGATAAATATGCCTTGGAATATTTTAATGTACTCTTGAGCATAAGAAATTCAGGAATAAGAAATAAGGAATTTTTCTTTCTCCTGCATGAACAACTAGGTTTGTTTGTTCTTACCCTATCCAGACCCCCCTGTTTGGATAAAGATTTACAAATATTTTTTAAGCCATTTCCAGGAAGTATTTGAGAACAAGATGATCTTGTCTTCACTGCTATCTAAATGTAGGAACAGTCCCCCTCCAAGAAGCTGGCTTTACTGAAGGACAGCTTGTTTAGTGCAGTTGATATTTAAGATTGAGAGGTTTGTTTCTAATGTTGTCTTCCTGAGAGGGAACACTTCTTGGCTGGGTATAGCATTGCATTTGCTAATGATAGCAGGAAGTATAAAATACCTACTAAAAATGTGCTGTGCCTTTCTAGTTGAGGAGTTTTAGGAGAATGCCATCCTGAATGGAAGCTAAAAGCCTGTAATTTGGTATCTTTTAAAAGAAAAGCCTTTGAGTTCCTCAGCCAGGCTTAGAATATAACAAGGTAATGGACCTAAATGTGGCAGTTGAACACTGCAGTGTGTGGAAGAATTGTGTGGCAACATCAAACTGTGTTCGGCACAAGGGGCTTTCAGATGGTTTCAGACAGCCACAGGATGGCACTCCTGTGCCATCTCAAAAATAGATAAAATTGAACAGTGGTTTGGGCTGAGAAGACTTCTGGTTGAAGTAAGGAGCAGTCTGGGTTACTGCTGTATCCTTAGGAAAATCAAATAAGAAATGGCTTCTGAACGTTCCTGTCTGTAAAGTGATTGGAGACTGAGTGTGTAACTTCAAAGCAAAGTCTAAGAGTTTTTGATTTGCAGATGTTCAGTGGGGAAAAAAGCTACGGCTTCCAATATATGGGCCATCAATGGGAAATTTGCTATCCAATATATGTCTGCAGTGACCGGGGCACCTGTGTGAAACTCCGTCTTGTGGAGTTGTAGTTGGAGGAGAAACTGTTAGAATACTAGATTTGAGTTTATAAACATGCTTTTAAACTAGGTTAACTTGCCTTTGCCTGTGCAGTTTTAAAATTTTTGCAGAAGTTTGTGTGACTCTCCTGGCACCTCATCTACAAACAGGGTCTTTGACAGACCTCTCTTCATCAGATACAGCTGGACATTGTTTTCAGATCCTGCCACAAGGAGACATGTTCAGTGTGTGCAGAGTGTGCCATAGTAACGAACAGACCCAGCTCCTCCTTATCCCATCTGTGAACCTGCTTAAGCTTCTCCACTTCATTATGGTTTTCAGCTGCATTCCACCTTACTAACACTGTTCTAATCTACTTAGCTTTTCTGTGCAGTTGCAATCTTTTTGGGTGAATCTGGGACCACAGTTGCCCTTAACCAATCTGTCTCCTTCCTCTTGGGATTGGTGCTCAGACCAGTGGTAGAAGCCTTGGGGCACTTACAGAGAGATGAGCTGAAAAGGTAGAGTGCTAAAGACCAAACCCAAAAAATGGAACTATTCTGTCTTGCTAGGCTGAAATCTGCTGGGCTCAGCAAAAAGAGGGTTCAGGGAGTGGAAGTGAATGCACATATTGCTGCTTAGCTTTTCTGGTAAGGATTAGAGTGTGGAGCAGCAAATTTGAATTTCAAATGTGTTGATCCCAACAGAAGGGGAAGTACTGCACTGCCTGTTTGGTTTGTTTGTTTTGGTCCAGCCTGACCTTTTTGCTTTCCTAAGGCCTTTAGGAAAAGGCAGGATGGTGGATATGTTTATAGGTGCTGGGTGTCTTGTGTTACACCTTTCTGGCTTCAGAACAGCAGCTCCCAGGCTGCTGCCTGGACATCTTCACAGGGAGAGATGGTCCTGATATCTGGGAGAGCTCTGATTCCAGAGGATGAAGTATCTTCTCTTTTGGCTGAGGGTACCAGCTCAATGTCATTACAAATAAGTTTATTTTGATAGAATATGTGAATGAACTTTGGTGGCTGCTGTCAGCAGAGCTGTCTAAATATATCAGGGAGGAAATGTCTGTTCTCCCCGTTCCTTCCCAGTTGATCCTTAACCCTTAATTCACAGCACTCTCACTAAAGTGGGAGTCAGTATGGACCCAAAGAAGGAAACTGAGAAGAAATTGCCCATGAAGTCAGTGGAAAACAAGAACAAATTTTCTCAGGCAAAGCTGTTGGCAGGAGCTGTGAAACACAGAAGGTTAGTTTCACACCTCTATAAATTCATGAGGAACGGAACCCAGTTAGCAGTGTAAAGGGAGACAGGCCAAAACTGCCTCCAGAGAGTGAGGTGTAAACCTTAGCCCTAAAGAAAAAAGGGGGAAGGTATAAGAAAAGACCAGTCTTGTTTCTATAGGCTCTCATAAACTGTGGGGAAAAACATGAAGCAATTCAAATAGATAAGCGTGTGTAAAGCAAGTGGGTAGGCTCTTCATCTTAGAGTGCCAGGCTTGGGCAATCCTGCTTGGGGTTCGAGGGAATCTATTTTACATCTCTGTTTGTAGATATCAGTGTCACCTCACAAATGCAATTTCATTCAGGTTGCCTAATTAATCAGCCAATTTTACCCGTGTTTAAAATGGATTTTTTTAATTGCGGCTGGGGACAGCATGGGGGAGACAAGGTTACAAGAGAGGAGCTTTGTGTACCACTTTGGTCCTGAAGACATCAGAGAAACTTCCCATGTTCCTCAGTGATTTGCACTGATACATCAACACCCTTTCCATCCCAGGGAGGTGGCAGCTGGGTTTGTGATATGTTTGCTGCTTTGATCTTGGCCTGTAAACACAGCTGCTGGTGTGCTACAGGTTATGGAGAAACCAGGCATGTGGGACCAGACTTATTTCCTACAGATGAATCATCTAATACTTAAGATGATTACTGACATCTCAAAATTCAGTGTGTTCGAATCGTCTCAGAGAATGCGAGATTATTTTAGAAGCTTATCTTGTAGGGTGATGTTTAGCTCCCAGTAGAGCAGTAATTGCATGTCTGAAAACTGAAGTAAGCACTTCCACCACCTAATGTCTGTGGGGTTGGGTGGTAGTCTGGGTTTTGGGAAGGCAGAGAAGAAAAACTCTGAACTGATAACAAGCAGCCAATGATGATTTTGTCTTGTAACTAATAGTACTTAACCCAGTAGGATGTAGAAAAGGAGCTGGCATGTGCTTAATGGTACTTCTAAAGTCTGCAGATGGCATCTGTTTAAAGAGAACATCTTAACTGACATGTCAGTGCCATTGCAGACTTGCTTTGCAGTCTTCTATTTCTGCCGTCTTATCTTTTATTGCAAAGTGGCCCAAAGCAAATGTAGTGTGAGCGCAACATCTGCTCCCTGAGCTTTGTAATTTCCTGTAAAGGATGTACTACTATTAAAAGCTCTCTGCACAGAATAACCTTTCATCTGTACTGCATGTTCTGATAGGGACAGAAAAGAGTTAATGCATAATAATGCTTATGCTTCATCAGTTCATCACAGCTGAATCTGGGAAGCATTTGTTTATGTGGATGCCTTAGAATTGGGAACATGCAGGAGCGGGGGGGCAGGAAATCTGAGCAGTGGCAGGGGAGAGCTGCAGAAGCTCTGAAGAGTCAGAAGTCCAAGCCATGCTCCTTTCTCCCAGTGCCACTTTGGACCCAAAAAGGACCTTTCTAGATGCTGGAGCTCTGTGAATTGCTGCAAAACTGTCTGGGCTTACTGGGTGCAAGATTTCTAGATGTTTTAGAACAGGCTCTCTAGGTGCTTGAAGGAGGGGAAGGAAGCCCTCGAAGGGAAAAGCCTTGGATGTTGGCACCAGTAGGCGTGGTAATCATCCACGTGTGCAAGGCTGTGGTTGTGTGGGTGTCTGAAGCTCAGGCAGTCATTCCCAGTCTCCTGTGGGGCACATCCTGCTGAATAGGCAGCTCTGGGTTGCTGTGCACAGGGTTTGACTGGGGTTCTAAGAGGTGTGTTCCTTTCTCAGGTTAACAAGTGATACTTGTAGTGTAGGTGTTGACGCTTCCTTGGATCCCGCATGTTCCCCAAGGAGCCTCAGTTAATGGCAATTGGAAGTGGTGATGGTCATCAGGGGACCCTGCTGGCATTTGCTGTAGCATTTGAGGCGAAGGTGTGACGATGACTTCACAGTAATTAAGTGGTTGCCTATGAGGAACAAGACACTTTATTATTTTTTCCACAGTTCAGATGGTGGTAACAGTGTGAAGAGGTTGAAACTAGACACTGACCATGACGAAAAGAATCAAGGTATGTCCCAGCTTCTGCATATGGGAAGCTGCATGTCTGTCACTGAACAGCAATTGACTTGGGGTTAAATCTCATAGAGGCTTTGCTTTTCTGTTCATTCACTGGGCAAGACAGCACGGACTTTGGTTGGCACATTCTCTTTTAAAGCAGTAGAAATGGTAAGTGTGGGTGCTGACAGCCTTCATGGAAAATAGGGCTGCAGGGAACCTCTGCAGGTTATCAGGATGTCCCCTGACCAAACAAGTCCTGACAGATGTTTGTCTAAGCAGCTCTTAAGTCTCCACAGATAGAGGCTGTGCACCTTCCTTTGAGAGTTTATTAATCTGAAAGAGTTTAACCTGATAACTAATGGAATTCTCCTTAGGTGCATTTCAAGCCTAATGCTTGTTCTGTGGGCAGGAGACATGGAGAACAATCCATCCCCTTCCTCTTCACAGCAGCATTGCATGTATTTGTATATATCCACTTCAGCTTTATGCTCTGAAGTGATTCAGTCCATCCTGAAATCAATTTGTTTCAGAAAATTGTGGGGAACTAGAAGAAAAATTAAATTGTGTTTCAGCTTTAGCTGTCAGGGCTGCAATTGACTTGCTGTCAAGATACTCTGACACAAGTCGGGTGAGCTGCAATTGTGTAACAACCCAAGGCGCTTCCTGAATCCCCTTCTGTTCAGTAAACTTTCAGAACAGCAGAAATAATTAATTAGCCATGGAAGATGGGAGATGTCGACTAGCAGAACGATGGAATAAAACTTTTTCTCAACTATGCTGTTACATTGCAAAAAAATACTCAATTACTCAAAGCAGAGCCATTTATTCTTATTTAGTGGGTTTGGTACTTGACAAGCATCGAACTGACAACTTTAGAATAAAAAATCTGTAATGCCAGCATTGAGCTGGGCGTAAACTAGTGATGAGAAGAAAAAAATCCCCTGAGGTAGCAAGTCCTTCCTATCAGAATGGCTTTATTACAGCATAAAGCTGCCTTATGCTTTAATTAAATCCTGAAATCATCTGCCGCTTACGTGGGAAAAGCAGGTGAGTGACACGTGGCAGTTCCTGGGCTGACTGAAAGCCCTTTCCTGCACTCCAATTTTTGACTGAGGTTTCTCTCTTCCAGAAAAACCCTCCTGTGTTCCCTTGGGGAGCAGCTCAGTGGGAGGCTCCACAGTGCATTGTCCCTCAGCAGCCGTGTGCATTGGGATCCTGCCTGGCCTGGGCGCCTACTCGGGGAGCAGCGATTCGGAGTCCAGCTCGGACAGCGAAGGCACTATTAATTCCACTGGGAAGATTGTCTCTTCTGTCTTTCGTGGCAACAGTTTCTTTGATGGTCCATAACAAAATCCCTCCGTGTGTAATGTAGTGCAGAATATCTTCCAAAGCCCTGATGGATGCTTGTTGCATCCTTCTGCCCCAAATATAATCTTTCTAGCTAACCTCTCAACTTTAATACACTCAGATACTCCTAAAGTAACTCATTATTTCCTCCCCCCACTCCCAACTTTCCATTTCTGGGGTGCATACTGAGCCTGGAAGAAAAGCTGCCATCCTAAAGCAGAAGGCACACCTAGCTGTGTCACAAAGGTCTGAGGGTATGGAGGAGAGAGCTTTATCTTTTACAATTCTCATGGAAAGAATTATGTTGATTTAAGAAGTTTATACAAGACTAACAGGCAAAAAATAATCACTTGAAGCAGTGAAGTCTTGTAGAAGCAGCCATGTGTTCTGTTTTAAAATGTCATTTTTATTCTGTATTTGAAAAATGGGGGCAGAACCAAATTTGAGCAGATGGTGAAGTGTAGATTGCCATGACACTGTAAAGAAGTTTTAGTGTTATATGATTAAAGACGTTCTGAATGCATTTTTTTATCTCTGCTTGTGCCATTCATAATTGTTCTCATTCCATTAATCAATTTCTGCTCTACCCACCCAGCCCTTCCCTCAAACCACCATCCAGGAGAGATGTAGGTCAGTTTCCCACAAAAGCGGAGGTGATGATGGAAAACTTAGTCTGAGAGAGTTCACAGGAACTGCAGTTGGCTTTTCTGCTCAAAGGCTGTTGCTCCAGCACCGGGGCTGGACAAGTCATGCAGCTTTTCAGCAGCAGTGTCCTGAAGGGCATGAATGCAGAGCAGGTGGGACTCCCCTGTTCAGCCAAACTCCTTTGTAAGAAGCTGGAGAACTCCAGAAGTAGGGCTGAGGGCCCACCCTTTTAATCGCCGTGTGCTGGTGGGAGTTTGGAGGGTTGGAAGAGCTCAGCTCGGCTGCTCAGGGGTGGAAGTGTCTGTGCAATCCTGCTCTATGTATTACACTTGTGAGACAGCACCTGGTCAGTGTGTACCAAAGGGCAGTGACAGGGACTTGTGAGGGAGCAGCTGGGCTAAAAGCAGAGACAACAAGGCCTGTAGTGGATTCATGCCTTAGCTTGAGTGTTGAATTTTCCAAAGGAAACGGGAAGAGTTGTGCTCGCAATGAAGCTATCCTTAGCCAAATACCCTTTCTGTTTGCACAGCCCTGTTCCACAATCAGATCCTTACAAACACACTGTAATTCCTCCTCTGTTCTGGGCCGCCTGGCACCTCCTGTGTTTGCTCCAGAGTTGCTCCTTCCTCTTCTCCAGCAACTGTAATGATGGCACTTTCAGGTGGAAAATAAGTAGATCTCGTGCAGCCTCCCTAATGCTTTGCTTTTGGTGACTTTCCTCTTACTGAGCTATGGAGTGAAATGGAAGTGGTGCACAAAAAAAAAAAAAAGCATTTTTTTTATTAAAGTTGCATGGGCAGGAGCCTCAAGGAGTTGGTATGAGAGCTGCTGGTGTTCTTCCCTGGCATTAAACTACATCAATAATCCAACTCTAAAGTCAGAGCAGCCTGGCCCAGCTGTGAGCGTGCTGGGACCATTTTCCTGAGAGGTATCTTGCACAGCTGCAGTCAAAATGCCTGATTTAGACAGAAATTTATAGTGGGAGTTGCCAGCCAGTTGTGGCAGATGCAGTGGCGGGCTGCAGGTGAGATGGTGTGTATGTATGTTGGGCTGTGCAAGGCCATGAGGAGACATAATCCAGGAAAAGCAGATGTGAGGGCCCTCTGCCTTTCTCCTGTTCCTAGAAGAATGGGACACTTGGGGAATGCCTTTGAGTCTAAGTCAGCTCTGCTGTTCTCAGGGCCTGGCCCATGTAAACAAACTGCAGAGCTGTCCCAGCTCCTCACTCCATGCGCTGGTCCCATTTACCTTCGTACATCAGAAGCCATCTGACATTAAAATACTCCAGTGCCCTGGGAGATGTGCTGGGAAGCGAAGAGTGCATGGGATGGAGGATAAATCAGACCTGAAAAGGGCAGCTGTGGCAGTAACCTTGCCCCAGGCTACCAAAGCTGGAGAGGAAGAGCTGGCTTTGGCTGGCTCCAGCAACTCTCATTCAGTGGTGGGTTTAGATACATTTTTTTTGTTATTTTTAAGAAAAAACCATGACTGCATAGTGTGTGCTTCATCCCCTCCCCAGGGACAGCTCAATAAACCGCTTGTTGTCTGTGCTAGTTGTTAAAGCTTCAGCGAGGTGTTAAAAAAACCCGACAAACCCCCACAAACACTCTACTAGCAGAAGAGCTTACGAGCTCCTGCAGCTGCGTGTGAGGTTCTCTTATGGAAATCTAAAAAAAAAAAAAAATTCCAAAGCCGCAGGCTTCGATCTGGAAGCTGAGCTGGATACAGCATTATTTTTAAACAAGCCACCCTTCAAAGGCTGCTTCTCCCTTTGGAAAAGGGTGGTGTTGGTTGTTTATTTTCCCTTCAAGGAGGTTTTGCAAGGCAGATGTTTTGCAGAGCAGTCCCACCTCTCCCAAGGGATGGGGTCTTACCCAGAGCTGTGCTTGGAGCCGACTCACTGTGGGACTGCCCGAGGCTGTCTGTGTGCTGCTGACTCGGTGGCAGCAGTGACAGCCACGAGGCTGCTGGGTGGTCGGTGGCAGAGAGCACAACCAGCAGCACATGCGTGTGCAGAAAGGGCTGCAGGCTTCATATAAGGACAGCAACCTCCCACCTCAAACGCTTCCACTAATGGGGAGGAGACTCAAGTCAAGTCTACTTGAGTTTGGAGTAGGGCTGGTGAGCCCTGCCAGATACTCAACAGCATACTCAGCTTCAAAAGACCTTAATCTAGTTAGGAACAGCAGAAAGCAGCAATTAGCACATTGCTTATGAGCACCTCAAAGGAGCTGCTGGAGAGCAGGATTTCATTACCCAGCCCATCTTCTCCCAGGCAGCAGGGAGCTTTTGTTACTCAGACTTGGAAAATGTTCTAGAGTTGAAGCAGCAGTGAACCATGAAACTTCCTTTGATGGTTTGTTGTGGGGTCACCGGGGTTTTCCCAAGCACACAGACTCAGCTCAGGCAGGCATTAAGGGCATGCTGCCTTCCCCAGGATATCCACCTTCACTAAATCTCCCTCTGGGATGCTGCCCTTGACAGCATGGGGCTGATCCTGGGGCACAGCCAGCAGATCGACTGAGGGACCAGGACAGGCCCTGTCAGGGTGACTCCAAACACCAGCACTGCTGCTTCCAGACTTTCCTGTCTAGGAGACTCTTGTTTTAAATGTCCAAGTTTCTTTATTAACCTGAGTATAACAAAAATAACATGTACACAGTATAAAAATGAACACGGAACCTGACAGGAGTACAGGTACAACACAAATACATGAACTATACAACGACCAGTTCATTGAATGATAATAATATATTAAGCATTTCATTGCTTGGAAAAAGCAAGTTTTGATCATAAAAATTGTATCCTGTACCACTGAAATTATACAAAGTACATTCAATACTGAAAAGTGACTCAACGGAGCAGGACCAAGGCATGGCCTGGCTGCTTAGTGTTACCTTGGGCCAAGACTGTACAAAATGAATCCAGACGCTTTGCTGGGATGAGTCTTAAGAACTTAGCAATTAAATTAAGAAGTACAAAGTGTTTCAGGGAGGGTATTCTTCTCTTAAAAGTATGTGGAACGTGCTTTCGGCAGGACCAACAGGCTTCGGCAACATGCAGAGGGTGCAGCCTGGCACAGCTCTACGCGGGCTCCGAGTTGATGGGTGGCAGGTTTTGGTGCTTGAAGTACTGCACGACTTGTTGGGGCAGCTCTGCCAGCACAGCTTTGGCCAGGGTCTCCTTGGGGACCTGTGAGCCAAACGGAACCAACACCAGTGTTAGGACAGCCACAGGGGACCGACCGAGCAAACATGGCTGGGCTGTCTCCAGCTCCAGATCTTGGCATTCCATTTAATACCCCCTAGAGTCTACTGATAGCCAGCATTTTATACACCTGGAATTATTATATTCCATACTACTCTTCTCTCCAGGAGATAATTCACTGGTACGGAGGAATAAAACATCCTGGGTGGGTCAGAAAAAACAGTATGAGTAGCAGGAAGTGAAATAGAAAGACACTGATCAATTGCAAAAAAGAAGATAAGCACAAGCTGCATCCTTGGCAATCAATCCTGTGCTAGCAACAGCCTCTGTCCCAGAGCTGTCTCCTGGATGATTGCAATGGACCCATCCCACACAGGGGACGTGCAGGGCCAGTGCCACCACTGCCCCTTCCTGTAGGGGATCAGGGGCACGGGGCTCATCCTCAGGACAATTCAGCATGAAGCCCTCAGTGTGTGGCACATTAGGGGTGCTGGATGAGACCTGAGTGGGAGACACCAAAACCAGCATAGGACTGTGGCGAGGGACGTGAGCCCAGTGCTGCCCCACCCTACTGCAGGAACCCAGATCCTGCTCCGAGTCACTGGTGTTTGCTCCCACCTGTCTGACAATGACAGGGGGTGGAGAAACAGGGGGGTGCTCAGGTGGAGCCCACTAGAGAGATGCAGAGCAGTCACCCCTCCCTGCAGCGCTGATTTACGTGATCCACGCCGGAGCATCCCTGAGGGATGGTAAGACAGGGCAAGACGGGCATGTACCTATTGCCTCTGTCTGCCTCTACCGTGGTTGTTCCCCTTCCAGAGTGATTTCCAGGTTTGACACCCCATTTCCCCCTGTGCTCACCTCCCCGCTGCCCTCACTCACGTTGCGGAAATTCCGGAAGGGCACGAACTGGACGATGTCACGCACGGCCTCCTCGCCAGTGTAGGAGTGCAGCAGCCGGCTGTCCCCGTCCAGGAACTCCATGGCAGCAAAGTCAGCGTTGCCCACACCCACGATGATGATGGACATGGGCAGCTTGGACGCCTGCACCACGGCATGTCTCGTCTCGTCCATGTCGCTGATCACCCCGTCCGTGATGATGAGGAGGATGAAGTATTGCTGTGGAGGGGAGGGCACAGGGTCAGACCCAGTGGGATGCCAGTACCCCCTCACACTGCAGCCAGGGGTCACACCGCGGCCTGTGAGTGGCCAGGGTGCTTCACATGTCGAGCGGTGGCAGGTCCCCTGGGATTTGGGAGTGAGGTTCACCATTTCCCAGGACAGCTGGCATCACTCCCTTTAGCAGAATCCGGAAATCCAGGTGTTCCTATTCCCCCTGGTTTTTGAAAGATCTTTAACAAACAACAAACCATCTCTCACTCCAAAATATTTTTTTCTGAATTACTGATTTACTGTACTTAATGATGCAAAAAACCCAACTTCTAAACTACAAGGCTTCTGTGTCAGGGCCAGGAGGAATTCAGGGTTGGGACATGAGCCCAGCTGGGAGATGAAATCTCCCTCTGCCCGCACACCATGGGGTGTGTTTTGGGGTATTCCCCATCAACATCACCCTGCACTGATGGGGAGCATCTCCTGTATTGCACTGCCAGGCTGTGGGGCCATCCCATGCTCAGGACTTGTCCATCTCCTGTACAAAGCCATGGGTATGGGAGGCACTGGGAGGCGATGCAGAGAGCACCAGCAAGCTGGGGGATGACAGAGCAGCAGTATTAGAAGCTGCTCCCCTTCCCTTGGGAAAAGGAGGGCACCAGGGCCAGTCCTGCAGAGCTGGGGAAGGATGGACAAACAAAGAGATGGACATATGGTCCTGCAGGACTCAGCTCGGCACACCTGGAGCATGTGGACCCCCCAAAATCCCATGTCCTCTGTCTCCAGGGAAAGTAATGGCTCGATTTTGGCACATTACAGAGCTTGTGTGTGCTGAAGAAATGACAAAAACAAGTACTTAAGAGCATTAAAGCCCTTTGTTCCTCTCCTCATTCTTTCCATTTCCTCTGAAAACCGCTAGTGCAGCATCCTGGAAAAGCAAAGGAAGGAGTGCTGCCACAAGACTGTTTCTCTGGTCTTCCTCCAGCCCAGATCTCCTGAAACCTTCCCTAAGCCTCATCTTGCCTGGATGCTCTCTAGTGCTAAACTCCAAGTACGAACAAGGCTGGGTAGAGCTTAAACACAACCTGAGGGCATGGGTGAGGACGTTTTCCCAAGCCAGACCCTTCCCCACTCCAGCCCCTTTTGATGCATTAACCCTGCCTGCACAGCACAGTGCCCAGGGTTTAGTTTTTATCTAAATATGAACTTTTGAGAACAAATCATGGTGAAACATAAGTCTGCAGAGCAGGACCACAACATTTGAGTCTGGAGGACAAGACTAAACTTCAGGAGAGGACCTGCACTGGTCATAACTGGAAGTAGGACTCGGACCTCACCCTGTCTGGGAACCAGTATGGGAGGAAGAGTATAAAACCTTGAGGGGAGCAGCTGATAATGACTTTAAGCAGATTCTCCCCTTCCCTGCCTGGCCTCTCTACTGGAAACATGGAAAGGGCTATTTCCCTTTGTTCCCTTTTTTCTGTGGAATCCGTAACAGGCTCTGAGAAAAATGCTGGAAAGTATGCAGGAAAAGGGGTGGGGAGGCAGAGCTTGCCAAATGTTTATCACAACATGTTTCAGAGGTCAAAAGGAGTAAGAGCTGATGCTGGGGATCAGCCTCAAAGCCCAGGGGCTGTGTAGGGGTGATGAGCATCACTATTAGCAAGGGAGCAGCGGGCACTGCCAGAGAGCATCAATGGGAGATTCCCCAAGGAGCAGTGACAGATTTGGTGGTGTCAGTAACTGACAGCAGGACAGGGGTGCTGGTGGCACCTCCAGGCTCCAGCTGCAGTACCCAGCCAGGGTGGCACCTCTGCCAAGCCACAGTCAGAGCTGCTGGTGCACAGGGATGGGGCTGGGGGGTCCAAGGCACACCAACTCAGCAGCACCTGCCCCCTTTCTCCTCTTTTTGTTGTTAAAATGGCCACTCTCGACAGCAACTTTGGCTCCTGGGATGATTCTCAATCCAGTTGTTAATGATATCAGCAATTAGGCTCAGGTGGGTGAGCAGGACCTGAAGGGATTAGGCAGCATTAAACAGCATGAGGTAAGAAAAGGGGTGGTTTGGATGCGGGGACCCTGCCAGAAAGGTGAGTTTTAATTCCCCCAAGCTTATTAATCCTTCCCCAAGAGTCCCATCGTGTCATATCCTGCTGTCCCTCCCCCTGACCCAGGATGTTTTAGTCTCCCATCCCTTAAGAGCTGAGGGCTCTGTTTGTGATCTATGTTACATGTGAAAAACTACGAGTTTTTTTAGTTTTATTTGAAATGCTGGGAGCAAGCAAGAGCAGGAGGAAGAGGAGGGCAGGTCCAGGCAGCCACTGAAGCCGTCAGCACCAGGGGTGGCTTTGATGCATGAGCTGAAGATGGGATGGAAGAGAAGACCCCGGGGGAGTGAGATCCCTCATCAATAACGCTTTGTGCTGCCAAAAAAACGCCCAAGCCAAGCCAGGCTTGCCTCTGACGGCACTATTAGTGCCCATTATTTAAAATCTCCCTTGATTAAACTATTAGTGCCAGCAGAGGGGTGCAATTTGCATACGATTAGCGCCTCTGCTCAGTGCTGAGCCTGTGGGCTCTCCCTCCCCCACTGACAGCGACAGAGAAAAACAAAAAAATGAGGAGAGACCTGGATCCGTGCTGAATTAAACCAAATTCAGTATTTCCTTATGCCTGGAGCTGGGAAGAGCAACAGCACTCACAGCAAGGCTGGAAAAGGTCCTCGTGGGGAAGAGGTTTCAGGTGTGATCCTGCTTTGCGCCAGGCAGGAATCAGGGAAGCTTTTACCCCGACATCTCCTGATGCAACTGCTGATACCCAAGCTGAGCTGTTTTGGCCAGCAAAACCCAGGGGCCAGATCTGCCATCCTCCATGGGCAGCCTGCTGCCACAGGGACCCAAGGGAGCTCTATCTTGCAAACTTCAGATGCTCTTCACACCCCTAAGAGGACACCTTGGTCACCACTGGCAAGGCTGGACCCACAGAGAAGGGAAAGACATGAAACCCAGCTCAGGCTTTGTGTTCCCCTGTCCAAAGCCATCAGGATTACCATCACATCAAGGAACTTTACGGACTTACCGATGCAGTTTCCTGTTGGGTGGCTTGAGCTGCAAAACGGGCCACGTGGTTGATGATGGGGGAGAAGTTGGTGGGTCCGTAGAAGCGGATGTGGGGCAGGCAGGCAGAGTATGCTTGGACAATGCCCTCCACACCTTCAGGGAAAGCAGAGAAACTAGGCATTACAGGTTGTCAAAACTCAGGACCACAGCAAGCCCAATTAGGAATCATTAGCTCATGCTGTCATGGAGCTGAAGTCAGATCTATTCCCCCTGCTTCCAATTCATCCAGATCCACCAGTTTCTTCCACCCCAAATTTCTGAATACCCAAGCTTTGCTCTTTAGTCACTTTGCAGTGGGTCCTCAGACCTTCTGTGGTAGAGAAGCCCTCGTAGTGCCCACAGTCAATGAAGGCATTCCTTGGGATTGTGAAAAAAATCTCAGAATCATCCAAGGAGGAAGAGCAAAAAGAAAAGCAACTCCTAGTCTCTGAACATAACCAAAAAACAGATAGAGAGGGTCCACGGTAGCCCTTACCACCTAGGATTTGAGCAGTCCTTCAGCCATCACTGTGAGCAGCTCTCAGCTGCTAAATGGAGCGTTAAGTCTGAATTCCCCATCTGCTAACCAGGCCTTGTGTTTCTTGCAGCCTTGCTGGGGGAGCAGACGGCTGGTAGGACACACCAGACAGCAGAGCGAAGGCGGATTTTACACAGTCTGAATCCAGTTGCATTTTACCCTGGGCCTTCCTACACACCCCCAAGTTTTCTGTGCTTTCCTCTGAGTGTGCCTTTAGCACGTGCTCTGCTTCACCGTTCATGTCTGTCTCTGAACATGCCTTGAAAAATCCCCATGATTATAGAATCATGGAGCAGTTCGGGTTGGAAGGGACCTTAGAGATCACGTAGTGCCAACCACGCTGACACGGGTGGTGATGCCACCCACTAGATCAGGCTGCTCAGGGCCCCATCCAACCTGGCCTTGAACACCTCCAGGGATGAAGATGTTACTGAAGAAATGCAGAGGAAGGACAGAAGGCACTGGAGGCATTTAAGGAGTCCTAAAGGCCTGGTAGATGCTTACCTGAACAGAATGGATTCCTGGGATTGAAGTTAATGGCAAACTCATGGGATACCTGCGGAGAAGAAAAGAGCCAAATTAATTCGGACAGCCAGTACAGGGCAGGCAGCTCACTATCAGTTTAGCTGATGCTGCAGGGCTGGTTTAGATGTGATGCTCCTCTGGAGCAGAACCAGGTGGTCACAGAGCTATGGTCCATCCTGCTGGGTCAGTGACACTTCCCAGCCCTCTGCTACCCAAACAGCAAACACAAACATGGTCAGGGCTGAGCAGCACTTGAGGATGAACCAGTTCCCCAGTGCCTCCATCATGGAGCCTCCTGAAATTATCACACCATACATTCTTCCACAGTTATCAAAGCAGGTCTGTCCACATGGCTTCCCGCTGGCTGCCCAGAGGGGAAGCAGGCAGAAGGGATGCTCTCAGCCAGCTGTGCCATCTCACCAGTCACATGGAGAAATGACTTCATCCTACTGCAGGTTATAAAGGGAGAAAACTCAGCCTCATCACGGGGAGTCCCACTCCTAGCAGCAGCTCCATTCCCCATCTCTCTGCACGAGGATGGTGCAGCAGGAGGGCACAGAGTGAGCTGTGTTGAAGCCCTGGTCTGGCACGTGAGGTACAATGGCAAACCAGCAGTTGATTAACTGCATCATCTGGGTCAGCATGAGGGTGAAAGGCAGCGTGGGAGAGGTGACATGAAAGCTTGGGTGTGATGGACAGCGAGTTCCAGCACAATCTGGGCTGGTTTTCATTGCCCATGAACCCATCCTTTCACCACAGCACATTCAAGATCCTTTAGCTTTTCCACCACCTCCTTTCAAGCTTAGGGAGAGGGTCTTGTGGGACACTGGCAAGAGCAGAGAGCCCTCACACCTTGATCCCTGGCCTGATGCACTGGATAGCAGCTGCTTTGAACCTGTCTCTGCCAGCAAAGGCAGCTCAGCAGCCCAGCTGCAAGAGAGGGCTCCTGGCTCCCAGTATGAACCTTTCCAGTGCTGGTGTGGGTCAGCAGCCTGCGAGTGGAACAGCCATCAGATGTGTGGGGTTAGACATTCCTCACTCTGTTCCCGGCAATTTAGGCACTCTTAGAAGCAAACAGACTCTCAGGAGCATCAAGGATGTGCAACTGCTTCTTCCAGCACCTCTGAAAGTTGAAGGGGTGATTTGGGTTTTCAGGCCACCAGCTCAAGGACTCCGAAACAAAAAGCTCCAACCCTGTTCGTGCCAGTGTTACAAAACAAGGATATTGTGTCCGCCTTTCGGAAGGGTGGAGGTTTGCTGAGCTTTTCAGCAAGGGAATTGCTTCGGGACACGCATATTCCCAATGCTGGCAAAAATGAGTGTCCTCCAGAGCGCCATGTGAAGCCAGAGTCCTCCCGCGGCTGCAAACGCAACACGCATCTGATTCAGACTTTCCAATTACGCTGGGCATTGTGTCGAAAGCAGCAGAAACTGTTTTTACAAGAGGCTGTGGGGTGGGAAACAGCAACCAAACAAAAGTAAAGTCAACCAGAAGTCTTCCCCGTGCTGCAAAGCCGATGGGCTGCCTAACCAGCAACCAGCCACAGCCTGCTCAGGTCTCTCCAGGCCTGCAGAGCACAACCAGGAACACTCACAGCCACCAGGTTAGAGACAAGCTGAATGCATGACTGTTTTGTGTACACCCCTTCTCACAGAAGCCTTGATTTTGGGCAATATACCCAAATTAAATTGATTTGTGGTTGTAATGGGCTTGAGTCTTTTTTATTTTTTTTAGAAGATGTTCAAAATTCTGCCACGAGTATTTATAGACAAGGCAGGCAGAAATATTTCCATGCTTTGCACTGCAAAAGAGGGGTTTCTCTTTCTTTTAAGAAGCAATGAAATGGTTTGAAGCTGTGTTCCTCACTGTCTACAGAGCAGAATCCCTATGTGGCAGAAGTGCTGCAAAACCTCCTCTGGAGTTTCTATGAATTTTACATATATATATATATAAATATATACCTATATCTATATATATGTATCTGCTAAAAAAATCAACAGGAGGGCTTCAAAATAACAAAAAATTTAAAAGAAAGGATGTCATTCCCTATTCAGCTTGTACTTTGAAAACAATTTCTGTGGAGCCCAGTTAAATGTAAATGGAGCACCTACAGGTATCCCATTCCCCAGTAACTTGCAGGGACAAACTTTTGAACCACCCCAAAGGGTAAGACCAACCTCACAGAGGGTTCTCTGCCACCCCCAGAAGGAATCCTACCCCTGCCATGATTCAGTTTCCCTACATGTATATATATATAAAAGGCAAAAGGATGGAAAGCCTCGGAGGTTGCACATCGGTCAAGCCGCCCGTTTCCTTTGGCTGATCCCATCTCCCAAGTCCAGGTGACCAGTGGGGCTCGGACATTGAGAATCCCCCTCTCCGCTGCTGCCTTGCCTTTGCTCATCCCCCAGAAACCACGACCCATCTGCTCCCCTCTCCTGTTCCCTGCTAGGAAACCACTCGAGGCTCTCTGCAGAGCTGTTACACGGCAAGATGTTCTTTGACATTTCCAACGCGACTTTTGTGTGCAAAACATCTCGCTCTGACGGGCGCCTGAGAAGCGTTGGGGGAGCCATGGCAACGGGAGCACAAAGCACCATTTATACCTCTTGCATCTCTTGGCAATCGTTACTTGGGTCTGTGGGTCCCTGCTCTCTGCCCACCATCACACAGGGCACAGGTTTTCATGAAGAGCTGCTGCTTTGGCTTTGAAATTACCCAACAAGCCTTGACAGCCAAAAAATCTTTAATGAGTGAATGGAGCTAGTGATGCTCAGAGAGAGCTGGGGAGAGATGAAGCCCCAGGCTGGAGTGGAGCAGGGAGATGCACCAGGGATGGCCCCACTGATAACATGAGACAACTGATGGGTCATGGGTGACCTGTAGGCATGGGCGGAGGGAGAAGCTCCCCACTGAGGTTTATTTGGGCTTAGAAATTATTCTGGGGAAAAACAAGGTGTTTTTTCTGCTAGCT
Source organism: Cnemophilus loriae (assembly GCA_013397755.1). NCBI lineage: Eukaryota > Metazoa > Chordata > Aves > Passeriformes > Corvidae > Cnemophilus > Cnemophilus loriae. The sequence continues at coordinate 311,882 of VZTF01009093.1, read as the reverse complement.
TTTACAGAGCATCTCCAGGCCCACAGGAGGCTGCAGGAGGCACATGCAGAACCCCCAGCCAGCATCCTCAAACCCAGTACCCACCTCCAGTCTTGCCAAAAGGGCTGTTTCCAAGCCAGCAATGCCCTTCCCATGGGCACTGACTGACATACATGGGCAGAACAGGATGCTCTCCATGATGATCCCGAGCTGCTGTGCCCTTTCCATTCCTACTGCATTTGCCATTCCCATTCTTCCCCCCCAAGTAATAAATCCCTGGCAGCAGCTGGCTCTTAGACTTTGGAAGCTGCCTACCTAGATTTTCCCAACAAAAGTGATAAAGTGACAGACCAGAGACATTTGCAGGCCAAGGAGGATGAATCAGCTCCAAAGTGCACATGGAGGGATCTCCTTCTGTGGCTGGCAAACAGGAAGAGCTCCCACTTGAGTCATATGAATTCTGGCTGCTGGGAGAGCAGAGAAAAGCACAAAGCCGGAGCGGGCAGGACATCCCCAGCCACGAGGGTTGGCAGTGATGAGCCTCCCAGCCCAGTTCCCAGCTGCTCATGACTTACGTGCCCTGCTGTGCTCAGCCCAGAGCACAGCTCTCCTCCCACAGAACACAAAGGGCTCGCTGAGATTCAACCCCAGCCTGAAGCTGGGAACGCCTCAAAACCAGTGAGCAGAAAGAAAATGCACATGAAGGGCGTGAGCAAAGAGTGGCCAAGAGACCCAGCCAGTAATTAATGATGGTGGTGTCCCCAGCACATTGTCTCAGCCGTGAGAAGATGCTTCCCATCTGCCAGCCAGGCTGCAGGAACAGCCCCGTTCCCTGCCCTCCAGATGAGCAGGATGTGCGGCTCAGTGCTTGTAGGACCAGTGTCTAATCCTAACCAAAGATCAAGGTGGATTTTTGGGAAAGTTCCTCTGCTTCAGTCCCTGCAGGCTCTGCCTGTGTAACATCACATCAAGGCTCCCCAGCTCCCAGCCCCCTTCCAGACTTAGCTGCCGTCTGACACATTCATCCAGAGGCCTTTTTCCTTCCCCAGAACTGTTCCTGCCTTCTGCCAGGAAAATGAATCAATGCCTGGCTCTGCCCATTAATGCCAGGGAGCTGCTGCTTTCATGCCAGTGCAGAGTGAAGGAATGAGCTGCTTATGCCCCATCCCTGTCTTGTTGCCCACCCACACTGACACATCTCACCGGCTGAGATTCCACATCTGCCCATTCCCCCTCTCCCCAGCTTTTCCCTGACCAAGCCCTGGCAGTTCTGCTCCTGCCCAGGCAATATCAGGACAAACCCATCTCAAACATTCAGGTGGCTACAGCGCTTCACCTTCCAGTCTGGCGGGAGCTGGGCGCCGAATCCCAGAGCAGGAAACATCTTGTCTCTAAAGAGAAGGAGGAAAACATATGGGTGTACTGACACACACAAAGCAGGCTTGCACAGCTTCTCCCAAAACATGCAGTGCTTTTAAATGGGAGCTGAACAGAGACTAGATATTCCCCCTTGAATTTGATCTTTAGAGAAAAAGAGTCCAGCTTTGCTCTGTTTCCCATAGAGACCAGGAGCATCCTATTGCCCAAACACACGCGTCTCCTGCAGGCATGTAACCCTGGAGATTTTAAAAAATGAACAATCCATTTTGGTCACAAAAGCCATCACAGTGAGAGCAACAGACTTCTGTTTTGTTTTTTCTATCAGTGTCCAAGGTGATATTTTTCTGATATTTTCTCCACTCCTCAGGATGTCTGAGGAATGAAGCAATCTGGGATCACAGCTCTGATGTAAACGACAGCAAGCTGAGGGCACCTGTCCCCAGCAGAGGATGTTCCACCTCTGCTAATGCTCCTTCCTCTTCACAGCAGCAATTGGGGGAGAAGAGAAAGCCTGTCCCAACCTTCTCCTCCTGCATCCCGACGTTTATGGTAAATAACATCCTTTAGGTATTACTTAGCCCTGGATCAAGGCAGATGCATCCCAGAAGCCTCTTGAGAAGCCAGGGAAACATCTGCAAAACAGGGGTGGTGGCAGAAGAGCACGGTGCTTACGAGTCATAGTCCTGGATGATCTGGCCGACGGCCCAGATGGCCGACAGGTACTCGTTGGTCCCCAAGGGGTTGATGTAGTGCAAAGAGGAGGGTTCTTGGGGGTTCCCGTTGGAAGCTGTGAAGTCAATCCCAACCTGGAGGACAAGAGAGACGCATAAACCCATCCTCTGTTAGCAAATGCCACCAGTGACCTGGCCACCAAGCCTTCATTGCTGTGAGGGCCACACACAGTTCCCTCAAACCCCAAACCTCAAACTTTTGAAAAAGTTTAGCAAAATCCATTTCTTCACCTTCCTTGCAAAAAGCTGATTAAATACTACATCAGGCAAAGTCATTCACTCTTACCCCTCCACTTTTCATCAATGAGCATCACATAAGGTGTCCCGAAGGAGCCCCTACTCCTGGAGCAAGCCACCACCACCTCCAGCTGAGGACTCTCACTGCCCATCTCCCAGGTGCACAGGAACTGAGTAGCCCCGTGGACACCAAGGCAGTCAGGTCCATCTGGGTATTTGGATCTCAAGGTCTTTGACCAAAGAGTCGCAGCCCTGAGCAGATCTTTCCCTGCAGGCAGGAAGACCTGCTCATCACCAGGCTTCCCCAGAGACCAATATATGCTGAGCTCTCAGGGGACTCTGTCAGCAAGGCACTCATTTTTCTCTCTCCTTAATTAGGCTTTCTATTTAAAGGCATTTGTAGAAATGCCTATCTCAGACCCAGATAAATCTGGTCAGAAGAGGCGAGATGCTGAGCCACCCGATTTGATATGACTGGGAAGGAAGAGTTGGGACGAGGCAAACAGGCAGCGTGACTGCACTCGACTTGTTTGCTTAGCAAAGAGGCAAAACCCAAAATAACTCCACTGGCTAAATTGAGCTCAGGGATTTTGTGGGAGATTTTGCTCCGTATCTGTAATGGGAGAGGATGAACGACAGTTTGCCTGAGAAGGGACCTTGGCCTGGCTGGGGCAAGAAGACATCACAGCCCAGGACGTGCCACCACCTTGTGCCAGGGTGGCTGGTAAAACAGGCATGGCAGGACAAGGGGACACGTTTTTAAACTGGAAGAGTGTGGGTTTGGATTGGAGATAAGGGAGAAATGTTGCACGATGAGGGTGGTGAGGCACAAGTTGCCCTGAGAAGCTGTGGCAGCCCCATCCCTGGAAGTGTTCAAGGCCAGGTTGGATGAAGCTCTGGGAAACCTGGTCTAATGGAAGTTGTCCCTGCCATGGCAGGGGGGTGGAATGAGACGATCCTTGAAGGTCCATTCCAACCCAAACCACCCTATGGTTCCATGAAAACCCAACTTCTTCATCAAACAACTGTACGGCCTCACCAAACCTGTGGTTCACCCCTGTAACACCCCTGAGCCCAGCTCTGGTCGAGCCACCATGGCCAGGGAGCAAGAGGGAAACCGAGGCATGGGGTGGGGGCTCAGTGGAGTCAGACAGACGGCGGCCCTGCTCGTGCAAGCAAATGTCATCAGGAGCAGCACTCGGGCAGTGGGTCTGAGGGGGACACAGCTGGTCTGCTTCCAACACAAAGCACGCGACAGGGCGCAAAACCCTCCTCTCTGTGGCTTCAGCCCTTCTCTCCCCACCCCCTCCCTTGGTGGGGTGGTCACCAGTGGCCTTTCCAAACTGCAGGGGGTGTGTGCAGCATCCTCCTGCCAGCTCAGGTGTTTCTGCAGTGTTGCACCCTTTGGAAACACACCCTTTGGACCAAAGATGCCTTGGGAGGAGGAGGAGCCCTCCAATAACCAGCAGATCTTTAGATGGGGGGAAGATTTCTGCATTCAAACCTAATTCACGCAAGAGCTCTGTACTACCAATAAATTCACTGATTTTCTCTTCTATTCACTCTCCAGCACCAAGACCAAAGCACACAGTGGCAGAATAGCACACAAAAAGCTCTCCCAATCACTGCTGTTCCTATGGCAACTCTTCCTCCTCCTCCTACTCTTCCCCCATCATGTTTTCAGATAAAACAACAAAATACAAACTGAACTAACTGCAAGTGCCTGCAGCTTTCTGGATACTGCACCAGGAAAGTTTGTAGAAATTGAGAACCCCACTCCTGCATTGTGGTGGTTTCACTCAGGATTGTCATGTTCTTGCTTACATACTCCTGACAAGATGTGGTCCAGCTTGAAAGAAGGTGGAAATGTCAGTAAAAATGCAGAAAGCCATCTCTTTAACATCCCGAAGCCTCCCATCTGGCTTCAGAATAAGGAGAGCTTCCTTAAAAAAATTAAGGTGGCTAAAGCTTGAAATGGGGAGGGAAGCTGGTGACATTTTGTGAAGGGTCAGAAGATCTTTTTGAAAGTCTGGCCTTCAGCCAAAGTCCAGCCAGCTCCCTCCATGCTACTGGATGTACCTGAGCATCCCAGAATCCCCAAACCCACATGGTTTAACAGAAAAACAGGCAGCTCCTCACTGCCACGAGAAGTCACCCCAAGCTGGTGCCGAATCTCGTGCAGAACCTCCTTCCCCAGTTCTGCCCATTACAGAGCTGCTACTATTACTGGGCAAAGGCAAGCAAAAGTCCTTACAGTAAACATCAGTTGGCAGCCTCCCAGGATGTAGTCCAGGAAGGAGAAATCTCTGGTTATCTGAAAGAAAAACCAAAAAACCAGTTGTTTCAGCAATTGTCATCATTATTCATGCTATGCAGGGCATGTCCTTGGAAACACAAGGGGGGCAGAAGGGATGGGGGGAGCTTGAGAAGACCCAAGCTCAGTTAGGGGCTGGAGGAAACTTCTTAGTGATGCCATACTCACTTTGCAGGACTTGACAATGATGATCCCAGAGTTCTTGTAATTCTTTTTCTTCTTTTGCTTTTTGGGGTTAATGCACTCTAGCTCGAGCTGTAACACACAAGACAGACCCCAGTGTGAGAGCAGTGCTGGGCTGTGCCACGTGGCTGCAGATGCCACCAGCAGCATGTCCTGGGGATACCCTCCCTCCAGCGCTGAAAGGGAAGATTTTATTGCCAGGCTATGGGTTGCAAATCCAGAGGAAAAACGAGCTCACTGCTTGCCTCTGGCACCATCTCCTTGTGCAGTCCTAGACAGGGCACGTTCATGCCTTTGTGCCTCAGTTTCCCCAGACAGGAAACTCAAGGCACCACACATGGTGTTTTACACCCCCCCATGCCTCGGCCAAGATCTCCTCCTGGTTTGCAACCCTAGTGAAGACAGCAGTGCAAAGCCCTGCTATCCAGGAGCCTTCACAACATTCCTTCAAACAGGAGGCACCTGCCAAGGATCCTGGCCAGCACTTCAGGGGAAAATGGGGACCCCTTTGGCACAAAACCAGTGTGGAGTTGCATAGGACCTGCACTCCTGGGGACCAAGCTGCCTCTGCTGCAGATGCAGCCCCAGAAGCAAGCCACACCTCCCCTTCTGGCTCCCCAAACCACAGGCCACCCCCAAATCATGGGTGCTGCTTCAGACATCCCAGCAAAGCCTGATTTTCAGCAAAGTCTGCCTTCGCTCTCTCTAGCTCAGATGTTTCAGCTACAAGCATAGCCTGGGTCACTCATGGTGCAGGTGGACGGAGAAAGGAATTTGGACTTGGCTTCTTCTCAGCACAGGTTGAGGGTGAAAGTACCACAGTCTATCGCCAACCACGAGGAGCCTCTTCCTCATTCTTCCCCAAAAGCATGTCAGCACTTACTGGAGAGGCATCTTGGGCTTCACACAACCTGGCCACTGAGGTCTGAAACTCCCCGATGAAGTCGTGTCCCCCATCACTGTCGTAGTCGTAACACACCACCTGGGGTGGAAGGAGCACAAACCAGCCTCAGACACAGGAGACCTGCTGCAGTCCCCAGCCTCTCCTGCTGGAGACCCCAAACAAGGTGCTTTTTGTCATTTTGGCGGTTTGTTGCTTTGGGTTTTGTTAATAAGCCAGCCATGGGGGTTTAGGTGTTTAACAGTCAATCCCAGAGGCTGATCCCCACAATACAAGCCCCATTACCTTTATCAGCTTCTCCATATCTCCATCACACAGTGACACCAAAGGCACAGTGAACGGCTTCCAGACGGGGTCCAGTGTGTATTTGATCACCTGGGGGTGGGAGCAGAGGGATGCTGTTACAACGGGCACATCCACAGGCAGAGACTGGGACAAAGCAGGGACCCTGAATCCTGAACCCAAGAGTGACCCTGAACCAGGTTCCCAGTGGGGCAAGCCAGGCAAGCTGTCTCAGCCCTCTCATGCCCCATAACTGAGACACAGCAGCTTCCCCTTCTCAGGCTGCGGCACGTGTGAGTTAAAACGGGTTTGTTTTCATTGTGCTGGGTGATTTATCCACCTCTGGGAGCAATTAAGAAAAACTGCCTGAGAGAACAGCTGTGGCAAACTGGGCAGCACGGGCACAGCAATGCCTGAGCACAGGCACAGCCACTCACCCCACAACTCCCAGGCCAGCAGCTACTATTTATGCCCTCTGCATCCCACTGCTTGCCCCCTACTCACTGCTTACAGCCCCCCAGCATCCAAACACAGCCTGAATCCATGTGGGGTCTGACCACAGAGAGGATGGAGCAGCAAGATGCTGCAACCAGCCCTGCAAAGCCAAAACAGCCCGGGGCACATTAAGCTCTCTTGTCTCATCTGTGTAACATCTGCTGCCTGAGCTGGAGAAATATTAATTGATGCTTTTTGACATTTCCTGAGAGAATGCAATCGCTTAGTAGAAACCTAAGCAAACTTGAGCGGGCTCCAGGCACACGCTGTGTACATGGGAGGTGCCTGCAGGGCAGGCAAAGATCCTCTTTCACAAAGGTGTGGTGCTCACAAAGAGAGATTCACATGGATATTAAGAAAGTCAGGCATAGGCAGCAAATTAACCCTTCTCTGTGCAAGGCAAACACAGGGGATATCTGACATGGAGGGCCTTGGATCTTTGCAGCTGGAACAGCACAGAGCAGTGAGGAAGAGATCCATGGCTGCTGCTGTGGACAAACAGCTGCACGGGACACTGAATCATGAGGAAAAAACCAAGTAAGGTCCCAGTCTGCTCCCACATAAATACAGGAGAAATACTAAGGTTGATATGAACTAAATATGCACGGAAAGGTGTGTGGGAAAGCACCAAAAAATAAACAGCAGGGCTGAGATTGTAAGAATGGCCTGTATTGGTACCACAGGACACAAAGTGTTACCCACATCATGGTGTTCATGTGCATGTGGGTGTGTGAGTGAAGCAAATCCTCATGGACTTTGCACAGAAGTGGTAAAACCGAACATACGGAGAGACTTTGTAAATAAACAACACTTTCTCCTTCCACCTGAGCTCACCCTGCTTCCTGTCATGGTACAATAGGCTCCTTAACCAGGCTTTGAGGGGACAAGAAAAGGGATGGAAAAAGAAAGGTGTGAGATGGGGTGAAATGGAGCTCTCTTCCTCTGCCATGGAGGCGGCTGTGAGTTCCCCCTTCCAGTGATTCCCCCTCCTCTCTCTGCCAGCTGCCAGGAACTATGTGCAAACTAAAAAGAGCCTTGAAACAAGCTTTGAGGAGAAGAAAAAAAGCAGTTGAAAAGTACTTATTAGTCCATTGTTAAAGCAGAAGCCAGCCTGTTCCTCCCTGCCCATGCTGTGCCTGGTATTCCTAACACCACTGGCTTTAGCAGCTTGAGAACGTGACCAGAGGGACCTCAAATCAAAATACCACAGCAGGTATAAATGAGGGAGAGGAGGGGTCAGTCGGCCCTGATCAGACCCACCAAGACCCCGGGTCTCTGCCTCCTTGCTGTGGCTCTGGCTCAATGAGACATGAGGCCAAGTGCTCACACACTGAATCTGGAGGTGCCTGAACACCCAGCTCAGGTGAAGGTGTGGCAAAAGCTCCTTTTAACCTTTCCCCACCTCACATCACCTCTCTCCACAGGTCACAGCTCATCCCGATGCTCCTGCAAGTGGAGGGAGAGTGGTCCAGGGCTCAGTCCAAGCCCAGGATGAGCCTAGAGATTACCATGTGCTTCAAGACCATCTCCCTCTCTGCATGCTAGACACAGCAGTGGATAGTACAAAAAAGATCTCAAGACTTCGCTGGCCTCAGTGAATTTTCATCTGCTGGAGTCCAGCAGCCTTAACTGGACACCAGAAAGCGAGCTGTAAGGTTTTGAAATCCCTGGATCCCACCCTGCTCTAGAGGCAATGGATGAGACAATGCCACGAAGGGCAAGAGTTGAGCTGATGTGAGGATGGAGGACGGGGGTGTCTCAGCAGCTCAGGTTGGAGTTTTGCTCACCTCTGTTCTGTGAACCAGCATCCACTTCCCATCGTCACTTGGTTTATAAAACTCCAAGAAGGGATCCGACTTCCCAAAAAGGTCCTGGAGGGAGAAGACCAGGATGGGTTACATGGTGCTGTGCAAGCAGCAGAGGTCCAAGAGAGATGTTCCCCTGGCAGTGCCAGCCCTGCAGACACTCTCCTGTCCTCACGGGGCTGGGTCAGGCACACTGGCAAACAGGCAGCACCCACAGGCAGCATCCTGCCCACTTCCCTGTCCCCATTGTGTGAATCCCCTTGACTTCCCCACCACATTTTGGCACAGTGGGTGTGTTGGCACCCCAGCGTGTGCCTGTACCCTACAAGCTCTCTGGACACAGATGCCACAGAAAACAACCCCAGCTGGGAGGCAGCTGCGTTTGGGCTTGGAAAAACATCCGAAGCTTCAAAGGAAAAACAGAATTATGAAGTGCATGAGTGTCTTGGGGGAGAAATGAAAAAAAAATCCGCCCTCCTACACAGAGCAGTAAAGCATAGGCAGAGGAAATCTTTCAGGAACGAACTGCCCTGGTGTTGACAGAGATCATGTAACACCCTCCAAGATATGCAGCCCTGAGTCAGTGTGTGCTGCCTCTCCTGCCAGCGTCTCCTCAGATAATCCCCCGACAAAGGGCTGCTGCTTTATGAAGAGTATGTACACATACACACACACCCCTGCTGGGAATCAGCATGGGGGCTGCCTCGGCACCCGCAGCCCGGGGAGGCGGGAGGCGCTGGTGGCAGCGACAGGGAAACTCCAGCTTTTCTAGGCAGAACTTCATTCCCATTCAGAAAAAAACAAGGAGCTGCTAAGAAGAAACCAAGTCCCAAATATTCCAGACAATCTATCGACAACTCAAGTTATTTCAGTTGGGTTTTCCTCCTAGAGGGAGGTGGGTGTCTGAATCCTTCAAAGAGCTGGAGGAACTTTTTATGGGTCTGAACAGGAACTCTTTGGGCTTCTGAGTGATGCAGTAGGGATGCGAGGGGCTGTGCACAGAGGAGGAGGAAACATGGACACTCCAGGATCTCCTGTCCACAGCCAGCCCAGGAGACGGCAGCTGGGATGCACATGGGTTCTAGTGATGTCCCAGCAGAAAATCCATCGGCATTTCTATCTAAATTCCGTTTCTGAAGCCAGCCAGAAAAGTAAGTCACTGCAAAGTGTTTTGGCTTGAGGAAACTACAACCTGCTTCAGTCAAAATTCTTCTGCAGTGAAGCAGACCACAAAGGCTCACAGGGATGCTCTCTGGTGAGATGAGATTATTTTTTTCCTACTCTTTTCCACACATTTATAGGTTAGAAACACAAGCCATTCCTTCTGCAGCATTACGGTTATAGCACAGCTCTGATCTTGCTCACCCACCGCCTGGACTTGGCACTTTCAGGCTTCACAGATGGATTAAAGAACCAGTGGTGAGCACCTGACCCTGCCTGTGCTGGCTTAACCTCCAACCCCAGGCAGCTCCATCAGCACCAGCCCAGCGTGGGCCGCTGGAGGCACCAGCTCCGAGGGCAGCTTTGAAGGATGTCTGCTGCCATCCCACATGGATCAGCCTGGCTTGCAAGTCTGGTCGGCCTTGTTCTGTTCAAAGCAGGGTGGGAGATGCCTCCAAGCCACAAGATTGTGGGCTGCTATTTTAAAACATCAAACCCACACACATCTCACCCCTGCAAACCTGGCGGGAGATGGAAACCGAGCAACCAAAGAAGCTCAGCAGACCAGATCGAACTGCAAATTGATCCAAGCATCTAAACGATCCAAACTAGTTTTTACACACCACAGAGAAGGAGGCTGGAGCTGGCACTTCCAGTAGACACAGCTCCCTATATCACAGCTTCCAGCGGCAGTCCTGGCTCGCAGCGCTTGCTGTCCCCCCGCCATGCTGAAGCATCACTGCCCTCCTGCTGTCCCCACCGCTGTGGTGGCACACACAGGTCCAGGTTTCACATGGCTGGTCCCAGGCGGAAATACCTCCTCTTCTGCAAGATAATTTATCTTTCAACAACTCCTCCAAGAACTGATCTGACATAAGGTACGAGAGCCTCAGGCTGAATCTGCTGCTGACATGCTCCCGCTTTGCAGCTTCAACATTTAAATCAAGGTAGTGAGCTGCAGGTGGAGAGAATGGATGTGGGATGGGAGGAGGCCCTGCCTGGAGGCTCAGAGAAGTCCCAGCCTCAGGGTAGCCACAACAGAAGGAGCTGCCTGGGGCTGAGCACAGCTCCAGGCTGGGTTTGCGGCACAGCTGCCAGTAAGGGACGCCCACAGCTTCAGCTCAGTGTGTGCACCAAAGACGATCCCATGACCCAAACACAAAATCCTGTGAGATCCAATCCTTTCCTATCACGTCTGAGCCTCTAGCCATGCTCCCCAGCTCCGTGCTGTGTGGTACAGGATGCTGTAACTCCCCAGGCTGCAACCTTAGCCTTGGTTTTCTTTCATTTATTCACTTTTTCACTGTCTTTCCTAAGCTTAAACAAGTTTTACCCAGCTCCCATAGCTGCATTTCATCCATAACCAATAACGACCCAAAAATACTGTTTTCCATCCAATTTTCCTTGTTCAAGGGCCATTTCAATTTGCATGAAGTGACCTGAGCATCCTTTGCTCATGAGCAGGCCTTTGAGCACTGCAACTCTGTCCTGCAGTATGGGAATTGGCAAAGAAACCTTGTTAGTTTCTGGTGACAGCAGGCAGCCACTGAGCACAATCTTTCTGCTGACACCTATAGATGAAATGGACTTGTTTGTTATTTGTTACTTCTTAACAGGGGCATTTGGGTCCTTGCACTAGGCAAAGTAAGTAGAAGGGAGAGAAAACAGCCATTTCCAACAGGTGGGAAAAAACCACTTGGATAAACCAGATACCCATCCAGTTTGAACAATGGGACAGGACAAACCCCATCTACCCCAGCAAATACCCTTCTGCCTGGCTGCTTGCTTTACCCTGTTTTCCAAGAAACCGAGGGCCATCCTGCCAATAAAACAAGCTCTGGAGAGACTAGGAAGAAGGAAAAAATAATATTCCCATCGATTGCTTAGCAACAGCACTGGTTCAAGAGGAATAGCTCTGGTTGCCTGGTAAATAAGGTCAGACGATGCCGTTCGGAGAGGCTCACTGTTTCCTGTGCATCATATCCAAAGCAGAGCTCATGTGTTACCTGCCTCTGTGAGATCCACACTTCCTTGGAGAAGACAGGCCCTACAGTTTGATACAGAAGCAGACTTTTGCCCCATTTCCAGAGGGGCTGAAGGTGACAAGCCAGAAACTCTCAGCACACCTGAGATACGGAGTCAAGGGGCATCAAAACTTCCAGCTCTGTGAGGAGGCAATTCCAAACAGCTGCCACTGAAGCAGTAGATCTGCTGTTTCTGAGACATGTTAATACACAGCTCCCGTGCCACACAGAATCCTTCCACCTCAAGACATGTGATAAAGGAAGAAATACTGTGACAATGGGGAAACCGAGGCACAGCTGTACCCAGCAGCCAGCGGCTCTCACCCAGTTTCATCCTGATGCTTTCTCCAGTGGGACTGCTTTCTGTCACTGCTACACCCAAAGCTGAGATTTCTTTAGATCCCAAGGGCAGAAGTTTAACATTGCATCCCCCAGACACAGCTCCACTCACCTTTTTATCCAGCTTTCTGCCAGCCATGCTCAGAGTAATCACCCTGTTATCCGACAGCTCCTGGGCAGCTATCTGAAAGACAAGGGAAGGCTGTGTTCATTGTCAGCATAAAAAATTAAGCTTCTGGCAAAAAACTCAACCCCTTTCTTGGGGGTCATGCTGGACTTGGACACATGGCTTTTCTGCATGAGGGCTCATTCAGGACCTCGAGAAGCCTCCAAGGACTGAGCCAAGAGGAAGGAGAAGCCATATAAACCCTTGCCAGCAAGATGTGCCACCTCATCCTCCACATCCTGGGCTGGGTATGGCAAAAACAGTCATCCCATCCCTTAGGGGAGATGCCAGTAGAACCCAGGACTGGAGCCATGTCTCCACAAAAACACCTGATGAGGCAGCTCCAAGGACGAAGATTCCATGATTGCTCCTGAGGAGCTGCAGCAGGCAGGAGCACAGCCCAGACCACTTCAGTTTAAGAGACTTTATCAACACGTGCTCTAGAAGGGCTTCGGCTGCCAACCCCCAGTGGGCCAGTTTTGTCTGGAATACGGTCTAATCAGTCTCTTGGTATTTTAAGGGAATGTTTATAACAAAAGCCCACATTTATTCACTTTTATTACAAGCCATTTTCTGAATCACTAGTCTTTTTTTTTCCTGCCCAAGCATCTGCTCCCCACCTCTCCTTCCTCTGATCTCTTGAGGTGGGCCGAGCTGTTCCCCAGCATTCCCAGCTGCATCCTCCTTCTCCCAGGGCAGGAGCCAGCACCAGCACAGCCAGGAGCACAGCATGGACATTGTCCTTGTGCACAGTGTCCCGAGCATGCCTGTTTGCCAGCTCTCACAAGGGGCTGTCCTGCGCTGAAGTTACGCAGTGTCATTACACCAAGGCTTTTAGAAAAACTTGCAGAACTCCAGGGGACAATTTTCTACAGAATGAGCAATCAGAGGGTTATTGGCACTTAGGAGAGCTGGGGAGTTGGCAGAGATGAGGAGGCAGAGATACAGCTTTTGCATCTGCCTGGACAGCTGGGTGAGGGGATGAGCCACATTCCTGGACAACCTCCCGGCCTTCCCAAGGCAGACACAACTCTTTGGTCCACAGAGGACCCACTCACCACATACAAACCCCAACTTTCCCCTCTCCTCCACACAGAAGTTCCCTATTGCAAAGCCATAGCATTGGTATTCTCTCCCACCTAGTCCCTGGTGGGTGTAAAGTCACCAAAACCAGCAGGAGGAAGAGGAGCTGTAGGGAAGTGGATGAAATTTGCCCTTTCTTGAGCCCCACAAAAGCATGCTCAGGTGGTATCCAGCACTTTAGGGCTCGCTGTAGGCTATGTAAAAGCCAGGCTGTGCAGACAAGCCAGGAATGTCCTTGTGCCACCCTGCCACAGGTTGCTGGTGGCATCTTCTCTTGGCCAGCATGGACAAAAACAACATCTCTACCGCTATGTCCAGCAGAGGTGTGCAGCAATATTTTAGGATCGACTTCTACAAACACAGAGGTTTGCTTTGGGATCTTCTCTCTTCAAACCCACGGACCCCCACACAGTCCCATCTATTCAGCCAAGGCTCTTCTGCTGCATTCACCCATGTGGCACCTCAGTTAGGAAAATGGATAGTTGGGCAAAACTGAAGGAAATGAGGTCAAGGAAGTCAGGCTTTGGCTCTCAACTCCCTGAAGCCTGCTCCTGCAGTGGTGTCCATAGCCTGTGCTCCAGCACCCTGCCAAGCAGCAGGGAAAGGGCCCAACACACACAACCCTGTTGCCATCACCTAGTCCAGGCCAAGACAAAAAAAAACCCCAGACCAGGAAATCGTATCAGTTGTACAAAATGAAGCCGATGTCTCTGCCCCTGGGATGTTTAATGACACATTAGTGACAGAACAGGACCTTCCTTTTTCTAAAGCATGTAGCCTTTGAACTTGACTGGAAGCTTCTCCAGCTCTTCCCACTCAAGCATCAGATGGGATGTCGAGAGCCTTGGGAACGGCCCTGCTTCTGAACCTCACTGCGGCTTTTCCTCTCGCATTTAAAGACTAACTGCAGCAATTAAGAGAGAAAAATATCTTCCTCTAAAGCGAACAGCAATGGAGATGCACCCCGGGCTTTTAAATCTTTCCAGTGCTTTTAAACCTGACAGAAGTTTAACTCCTTATTGGCCTTTCCTTCCACAACTTTGCAGCCCAGCTGCACATCTCACAAAACCTGTAATGCAGCAGAAATCCAAAAACTATGGGAGCTGTGGCAGAACAGAAGCACACCTAAATTTAGTCTCTTCTTTTTAAAAAAAAATACCGCTAAAGAGATCCGCAGCAGGAAGGCCACTGCCCGAAGGGGTCTGCATCAGAATCAGTGGCTGTTGCTATGAGAGTTGTTGCCATGGCACATCTTTATCCTACAAACAAAATCACCCATCCCTGGAAAAGGAATGAGCCCTCTTACCTGTCACTGCACCAGAGAGGTCTGAGCTGGCACCTTGTACCAGATAACAAGCAACAGCAGCATAGATTTACTTAATACTTCTCCAGAACGAGGTCTTTTTTATTTCTGAGACTGAAGCAAAAGTTGAAGACTCACAGTGCTGAGCACCGGACAGACATTGAGCAAGACTGTCCCTGTCCCAAATAAACTGTCCTCCAAACGGACCAAAGTGGCCAGGAAAACAAGAGGTAAAGCGAAAAATATTCAGGAGATACACCGCAATCTCCTGGACCTCGTGTGAGTGTCCCGCATTGCCCCCATCCACCTTTACACACTCAGCAGTAACATAAAGGAGCAAACATACCGTTATCATCCCCTTCCCAGCCGGCTTGCCATTCCCCAGAAGGAGAGTCCGTGTTATTTTCTTGCTGGAGACAATCTAGAGAAGCCAAAGACAATAAAGCTATGATTGTACAAGTGATCAAAAGCAGACTCATAAGCAACTGATCATTGCTCACGATGGTTAATTCAGATTAAGCACTCGCAAAAGCAGAAGAAAGGCAGCAATATCCAGGGATGAGAGTGGGAATATCACCACTGACACCCCAGCCCTGAGGGTGCACAGTGCAGAGAAGTGACGGCACAGGAGGCTGAAGCATCACTTCCCACTGAACCCAGGGACCAGTGGAGGAGATCAGTGGGTCCTCACACAGACAGAGCTACTGCAATTTGTTGCCAGCAAAATCAGCACTCAATCTCTCAAAGCTCATTTTACATCCTTCTAACGTGACCCCTGCCAGCACCTTGATTGCAGGCCACGTTTCCGTGGGTAGATTACAAGCTGGATGCTCTCCTCCAGCATCATTCTGGACCCTCTGTGCAGGATTAGCACCCCCAAAGGCATGTTCTCCCCTTCACTTCTGGTTTGTAACAGGATAGACAGAATAAACTGGGAGATGAACTAAACCCTTGAGATTTTTCCCAGCTCAGTGAGTTTCAGTCACCTTCAGATCTGAGGAACCTGTAATTTTTCCATATGAGCTGCAGACACCCACATGGAGATCCAGCAACCTGCTGGAGCTACCTGTGCCCTGATCCCACATCTAGTGAGGCCCCTTCGAGACTAGATGAGCTTTAAAGGTCCCCTTCAGCCCAAACCATTCTGCGATCCTACGATTCAAGCAATTTCAAAGCAAAACCCCTTTTCTGTTGTGAGGAGCCAGCCAAGTCCCAGTGCTTTTGATCCACAGGAATCACCAGGCAGTGTAACCAGATATTTGTGCCACACTTTGTGCAGGCAGGACAAACCTCCCCACAACCCTGGCTAGCAGAAACCATGGACACCCTCCAGCCTGGAGTTTGATCCCTGCCGCATTTCCTTTGGCCACAGAGGTCATTACAGGCCTGGGAGTGATCCAGCTGTCCTTTTAAATCCTACTACAGACCTCATTAGCTGCACTAAGCAATCCGGCTAATCTGACAGAGCTCCGATGCAAACTCAGAATTGAAAAGTCAGATTCTCACTGCCCAGTTGTTGCTGCCCACAGCTGCTCTCCTCTTCTGAGACCTTATGGAAACATCTAACCAGGCAAATTCCAGCCACCAGGAAACCCCCAGCAGGGTGGCTGAACCCACAAGCCCCCACCCACTTTGCTTCACCCCTCTCCTCACCCTTGCACACGTGCCACTCCTCCAGTCTACCTCTGCTCCACGACTGGGCTGTGCTGCCAGCCCATGCTGACCACAGGGAGAGGAGGCAAACAGGATTTCAGGGAAAAAAGGGAAATTAAAAGATTCCTCCATTCCAAGCTCATGTCTTGCTGTGGACTAAACGTCACCAAGAAGCTGACATGGGAACTGCTGCAAAAATTGGGCACAGATCAAGTTCTCTTTTGCAGAGTGAAAATACTGGTGTAAGTTTACAGAGTTCCAAGCTCTCTTCTTTCTGACAGACTAAGCCCATCAGCTCTGCCCAAAGACACAGCAGACAGTGATGCCACCATGGCAAAACCATCAGCTGTTCTGAGAGAGCCCCTAGATGTGAGACCTGCCAACAGCTGCCCATCTCCAGCATCACCACAGCCCAGGAGGGTCTGTCCAGGCTCATCTCTGACATAATCACCTTCCCAAGCACCAGAAGGGTTGAGATCCTCTGGGAGACCCAACAACCAGGAAGAGATGGTTCAGACCCTTCCACCTTCCTCCCCACTGCATATGGATAATGTTCTTCTCCAGCACGAGCCTGCAGAGCCATGGACTGCTGCAGAGCCACATTCATGAACAGCAAGGTTTCAGCTGTGTCCTCATGTCCATGAATTCTCCGCTTGCAGCTTCCACCAAGACCGTGACCTTCCCAAGCAGCCCTTGCTGAGCTGCCCCACACTGGAGCTGGATGTGTTTCAGCAACAGCAGAACTAACAGTAAAGGATGGGTTTGGGCTGAACCACAGAACACAGGCCAGAGCTGTTGCCTGCACTGTCTCAACTTCTGCAGGAGCAAAATTAGGTCATCACAGAACACTTCCAAAATTACAGCCATTGAACTTCAAACTCTGTAAATGTCAGTGCTCTTCTAACATGTCAAGCTCTTGAGCTGGCAGTGGTAAAGTCCCTGGTCCTGCCTGCCACATGCAGTGCCATGCTGCAGTCTGTGTAACAAAGCAGTTGTGTTCATGAGCCTCCCTGAGCATCTAGGGCTGGCTCCTCACGCTGACCCACCTATTCCAGTACCTCCTTCCTCCCCATTCCCAGCACTGAGCACAACAGAAGCAGTTTATCCCAGCCTCTGCATTTGTGCCAGATACCACAGCAGCCCTCAGCTGCTGGATGCTGCAAGAAGATGGAAAAAATCCCCCTCATTCCCTGCTTCTGAGCCAGAGGACAAAGACATTTGGAGAAGGTAGCTGCCAGCTTCTCACAGGGTCTGGGCTCATGAATGAAAAGACCTTCCAAAAACTTATAAATTGCATTGTGTACCAAAAGCTTTTCCACAGGAAGAGCAGAAGACACATTCCAGCACCAACATGCTCAAGCAGGAGGAATGTTTTGCTGCACAACAGCAATGGACAAAGCTTTCAGAAAGGGAAAACCCAAACTGAGAAAGAAAGGCACACTGCATGCATCCTAACTTTAAATATCTGCAAGTTTTCCAAGCCCAAACTGGTCATCAGGGCCCTTACTATAACCCACGGTGAAGATAGAGCCAGAAGTTTCCAGCTGATGCCTCTTTGTCAGCACCAGCAGAAACCCACACCGTGACTAGCTTAGACTTGAGCAAGTAGACAACAGCCCTAACATGGAACAGTTCAACCTCGACAGCTGAAGTGCGACAAGCAAATTAAATTTTTCTTTCCAGGAAGGAGCCAGAAAACTTCGCATGAGGTAAGAAGAACAGCTGTAATCTCACCACATCCCTGTGTCTGAAGTGTTTTGGGGTCCCTTTGCTGCCAGGACCTCAGACTCACCGTGCCCAGCGTGCAGGAGAACTCGCCCAGGAAGTCATGCTCATACAGCTGCATGCTCGATTTATCCTGGTCAAACAGGGCAAACTTGAGCTTCTGCACTTCTTCAAAGTGGTAGTCAATGATGAACTTCTTGGCAAAAGCTGGGTTGAGGTTGTTCACGGCCGTCTCTGTCCTGTCAAGCTGCAAAGAAAAGGAGGCACTTAGGCAAGTGCATCTTACAGCTTTGTCACTGAAACTGAATTCAGCCAGAGCCAGCCAGAAACCCAGTGGTGACCATCAGAGTGAGCATACCAGGCCCTCAGCAGAGCTGCCCCTAAACACAGGCTGTGACACCCGGGTGCACAAGCTGGGATCCACCTAAACACACAACGGCACATCATGCAGAGCTGCCTCCCTGAGGATGGGGTACACGGGGCTGGACAACCCACCCCATCCTACAGCCACGATGGAAGTGCCCACCCAGCCAGCGCTCAGCATGGACTTGAGGATCACTGAAGCCGGAATTGCTTCATTTGCTTCTAAGCCCTGTTCTCCCAGGAGCTGAGGCTCTCACACACCTGCGATCCTCAACCAGACCCTCACAGGTGTAGTGCCAAACTTGTTTCTTTCAGGCTGTGCAGCCAGCAACAAGGACAAGCTAAACAAGAAGTGTCATGAGCCAGAACACAACTCTGTAGCATTTCCCTCTAGAACTCAAACCAAAACATCCACGTGGTTTCTTCTTTACCAGCCTTCCATAGAAAAAAATATTAAAAAACATCACTGCAGTCCCTTTTTCATAGATTTTACCAAGCATTAGCAGCAACAAGAGGCTGAAAGAGCCCAGAGACAAAACTTCAATAGACACTGTCACCCCGAGCTATTGGGAGGAGGCTGGAAGCAATGATGCCCCTGATGAACTGGAAGGGCAGGCACACAGAGGATGATGGAAACTGGAGGGCATGTGGGGAACTCGCTGTGGGAGGGGTTCTGCAGCATCTTACAGCCAAGAGCAGAGATAGGAGCAGAGGAAACTTGGCAGGCAGCTGGTGGAAGTGTGGGTTTACAACACTGCACGGCACAGGTGGTCAGAAAGCCTTGTGTGAGCCAAAAAAAATCCCGAGGGCACTCACAATGGAGATCCCAGAATGCTGCCCTCCAGTAATGGAACTTTGGTCCCAGACCCCATAACTCACACTGCAGGAGGGCTGGGAAGGGTGGCAGCACCAGCAGAGATCCTGTAATGAGCTTGCATGAAGACTAACCCCCACAATTTTGGCCAAAGTGTTAGAAACTGAGAAAACTGGGAAAGTGAGGCTGAGAAAAGCTGTGTATTTACTTCTGGAAGTCAGTGGGCAAGGAGGGTCTGAACTCTAATGTCAGGACCAATATTCCCCCCCAGACACCCTGAAAGGCATGAAACAAGGGCAAGTTTAGAGCCTGACATGCAAAATACCCTTATGAAGATGAAAAGGGCAGGAAGGGCATGGGCAGCAGGGCCTGAGAGCTGAACAAGAAACACCCACAGCTGGCAGGTGGAATCCTCCAGCATGCAAAGCAAGCAGGAGCTTTGTCAGGAGAGCAGCAGTTGGTATCATGTTGATATCACTGTTCAGCCTGGAGAAGATAAGGCTCTGGGGAGACCTCAGAGCACCTTTCAGAATGTAAAGGGGTCAAAGAGAGCTGGAGAGGGACTTTGGACAAAGGGCATGGAGTGAAAGGACAAGGGGGAATGGCTTAAAACTGACGAAGGGCAGGTTTAGATTAGATGTTCCGAAGAAATTCTTGCCTGTGAGGGTGGTGAGTCACTGGCACAGGTTGTCCAGAGAAGCTGTGGTTGCCTCATCCCTGGAAATGTTAAAGGCCAGGCTGGATGTGGCTCTGAGGAACCTGGTCCAGCAGAAGGTGTCATGACAGCACTGGCATTTTGCCACATCACCCCATTATCCCAGGATATGGCAACATGGATATTAAAAGAGAAGGAAACACAGGCACTGTCCAGTGTGATTGTACCAAAAGCTGCTGCCCTCGGTGTCTGGAAAGACCATCCCATCTCCTTGTGGGACAGCAAGAAGCCTCTGGCCATGGCGTGGCCCTGGCTGTCATTCCACCTTGTCTTGCAGCCAGGACACCCAGTCCCAGGCAAGGCTGAGCTGCCTGTGCATCCCAGATCCAGGGCAAGACCTCTCTGGAAAGCAGCCCCTGTGCTGGCATCCCTGGGCAGCACCAGGCTGGGGGACGGTGGGATTCCTGCCAGAGCTGCCGAGCCAGGAATAAGCAGAGCAGAAAAAAGCCTCAAAAAAAAAAACCCAAAAAACACCCCAACCAAAAAAAAAACACAACCCAAAAAAAAAACCAAAAACCAAATCAACACATACCTTAGTCCCAAAGAAACTCATTCAGCACAGAAGGCAGGTTTTGGAGGGGTTCAGTGGAAATGTGGTGAGTTTGCTATATATACACCCAACGATCGCAGGGTTTTTTTGAAATTGCTCGCTTAGTCTGTCTTAATTGCCAAGAAACGACTAAAGTAAGTGCTGTGTTCCCAGAATAGCCACCTGCTGCACTCAGAGGACTCAAATCCATCAACACCAGTGGGCTGTGAGCTGGCCAGGGCCACACAGCTCCACACAGATCCTCCCCTCTCTGTTGCCATCTAAGCATCTGCTCAGGGATGCGGTGGGCCAGGAGCAGAGGGCATCCACAGCTCTGCTTTATTTCAGCAGCACGACACACACAAATCCCTCTTCAGGCCTAGGAGATGAGACTGCACAGGCAGCAGAGATGGATTTTAGGTCCTTCCATGTTCTTTGAACTACTGGGAAGCCAGAGACCAAGGAAAACCACTCCTTTCACACTCAGACTCCAGTCTGAAGGAGATAATTTGAGGTCCCATCTCCAGCTCTGTTGTGGAAGAGGTGGCCAAAGGAAGGGTATGAAAATTCCAGCCAGCTTGAGGTAACCTTGGGAGTGATGAGGCTTTCTTCAACACCCAGATTCAATGGTTTAATCTCCTGCCTAGTGCCAGTGAGAAGCACAACAATATCCCAAGTCCCAGCTGACAGCTGCACAAGGTTTGATCTTCGGTTTGGTGAGCACAAATCACCTTGCTGGTGACCGTCACACATGAGGCCTCTTCACACACCATCCCTCACCTGCCCTCAGCTCCTCCCATCCCCTTCACCCCAGCGCTTATGGATCTGTAGTCCCTAGAAAGAACAGACATGCCTTTGCCACCCAACAGCAGACAAGCACAAGTGTTTTTAAGAGGCAGCCAGGCTAATTAAAGAAATCTGTTTGGATAAGAGCCTCAAAGGGCCACAAAGACAATTAGAGGGATGGAATGCCTCTCCTGTGAGAAAAGGCTGAGAGACTTGGGATTGTTCAGCCTGGAAGACAGAAGGCTCAGGGGAGAACTTAGAACACCTGAAAGGGCTCCAAGAGAGCTGCAGAGGGACTTTGGGCAAGGGCACAGAGTGACAGGGCAAGGGGGAATGGCTTCAAAGTGACAGAGGGCAGGTTTAGGTTTGATATTTGCAAGAAATTCTTCCTTGTGAGGATGGTGAGACCCTGGCACAGGTTGCCCAGAGAAGCCGTGGCTGCCCCATCCCTGGAAATGTTCAAGGCCAGGTTGGATGTGGCTTCAAGCAAGGGCCACAGCAGGGGGGTAGGAAGGAGGTGATCTTGAAGCTCCCTTCCAACAGAAACCTTTCCATGATTCTATGATTCTGCAAATCAAGCACAAAAGCAGGAAATCATCTCCAGCAATAGCCCTTGTGTTCAGTGAATGCAGCTGGAGAGTCTTCCAGTGTTCAAAGGGAGCTTGGCTGGAGACCTTCAAGCATCCCCAGTATGCGGAGGTGCTTCATGCTCCAGCACGGGGAGATGCTGTCTGAAGCGTCAAGGGAAGTTCATGCTGAAGGTGCAGGACTGCCTGGATGACTCAGGGGCACAAAGGCAGCTGCAGGGCTGAGTCATGTGTCCCTTGTCCCTGTTCCTGGCACCACAGGTCAGCTCTTTCATGGTTTCTGCGAGATGACATCACCGGGCAGAACATTTAAACATCACCCATCTTCACTTCCCAGCCTGCAGTTTATTGTCCCTCCCTCCCTCCCCCACCCCTCCATGGCTGATTCACAAAGATTTTTTAATTCCTATTAAGCTCAGCAAGACAAAATAATTGTATTTGGGAACAAATGTGACAGCTAGAAGGAACAGTGAGCAGAAATCTTCCTGCTGGCATCAGCTGGCGCCACAGCCCCACCGCCCAGCTCAGAACCGGCACCAGGGCTGCTGCCAGAGGAGGAGATTCACCACCCCAATGAGGTCCAAGGCTTGGGACACGTCCCTAATCCAGTGTGGAGCACAAAGGGGCAGTGGGGTGGGACGGGTTCACACCAATGAGCTTCTTCTGTCCCCATCTGTCCCCTACACTTCAGCTGTGTTATTAAGGCCACCACTTTCAGACAGGAGAGGTTCCTCTTAGGGCAAGGGGCACGTCTGTGTGGCCAAAATCCATGCAGAACAAAGGGGTAGCTCTGAATCCCGTGGCATGAGATGCCAAGAGTCCAGCAAACATCCCATCCAGCGAGGCTCTCACAGGCAATCCCACCTCTCTTGACCCTGCCTGGCACCCAGCCACGACCCAAAACCACACAGCACTCCTGCCACGTGTGAGTGCCGGGGGATCTCGATCCCAGCAGTGTCCCCGAGGTGCTGCTGACCAGAGCCAGCTCAGTGGCACAAGCACACCACACCCTGTGCCACCCCATTCACCTCTGCTGACACCACGGCTGCTGAGCACCGAGCAAGCTGCTGCTCAAGGCTCACGTCCAGTGCCTACCGTGCCAATTAAAAAGAAGCTAAAAATAGCAGAGGAAGAGAAAAAAAAAACAAACCTAACAGCACCACACATTTGTATTGCAAAGGAAGCTTCGGGATCAAAACCACTGGACTGAGACATTACTGACAGAAAGAAAAATTCCTGAAAAGCACAATTAGGTCAGAGATGACACCTATCAAGGCTGGAAAGCTCATTAGTCTCATCCAGGCTGTTGAAAAAAGTTAATTGCAGACCGTGGCAAGGTGAGGTTTTCCCCTACACTTCCCTTGCTGAATGTGAGATCAGCTGCTGGACACATGAGGTGGTGCCCATTGATTCCTCAGCTCCTTGGCCAAGTACCTGAATGAGACCATCTAACTTTCCAGGAACTGGGAAAATTTTTGTTTGGTTTACATGATTTAAATCCCTTAATGCTCATTTTCTGCTGCACCCAACGCGGGTGCCTGTATCCATCACATATCCATACTTTGCCTACCCTGCTCCCTCCCAGACCAGCTACCTGCACCTGCAGGGATAAAATGGAATTTGCAGTTAAAGCCAATGTCCAGCACAAAGCAGAAAGCACTGATGGGGGAAGGACCAGTTGTGACACAGAAGAACTCACACACTGGTGCCACACACAGCCTCAAGAGCACCAGAAAAACTTCTACTTCTGCCAAGGGAGGAACAAGCACAGAGAGAGGGACACCAGCATTAGCAAATCACAGGAGGAGTAAACTCACACAACATCAGGACTTACCTCCACCCACTTCCCATTGACTTCCATGAAGAGGACGCAGAAAGGGTCGGATTTGGAAGTGACATCCCTGTCCAGAAGGTTTTGGCCACAGATGGACAGCTCGACTTTGCAGACACAGTACTGGGAGCCGACGGGCCCCGCCGGCGTGGGAGTCATGGTGTACGCCATGGACTCCGGTGGCAGCAGCTCCAGGCAGTCTGTGGGACAGGACAGGGAGAAACCTCAGTGCTGGGAGGCAGCAAACATTCTGTCAGCACTGCTGAGCTGGGCACAGCCAGCGTGGCCACAGGCAGAGCCTCCTGCTCTAAGTTACACGCACGATCTGAGCCATGAGGCTTTCCTGGCTCCATCCCCAAGATGTCCTGAGTGGGAGCCCGGCAGAGCACCCGTGACCTGCTGTGAGTTTGCTCCATAAATAACAGATTTTCAAGGAAAGGTAACATCATCTGCTTATCCCCTCAAGGGAGAGGAGACTCCCCAACCTCTTCTGCCAGCATGCTGGGCTTTTGTTTGTGGTGAGGAGCCACATTTCCACACCATCTTTCAGCACAAACCCGATCGTTGTCTGGCTGTCCCCAGGCAACAGACCACGGACTTAAGCTACAAGGGGCAAACTTGAGCTCTGCCCTGCAAATCATCATAGGGAAAGGGGTGAGACTGTGAGGCTGAGCGTGGTGCAGGGCAGCTCCAGACCTCGATCAGCCCCATCTCCACTCGGCTCCCCAGGCCAGCAGAGAACAGTGGCTCTGGCAGCAATTAAAAAGTGGCAATAGTTTTTTCAGAGAAGTGAAGGCAAATGTGACAACCACTGCATGACCTAGAGCATGATTTACAGGGCCCTGACTAAAAATCCATTTAAAATCTTATGAAAAGTCTGCTACCAAAGCCATTTTGCAGAGATACATGTGTTTTATATCATTATTGGTGCAAAACCCTATCCCACAAGACAGTCTTGACTTCTGATGTACATTTTACTTGTCATGAATCACCAATGGTCTTCAATGCAGAAGAAAGGGGAGACAAAAGAGGAAAAAAAGCATTTTCAGATTAATTTATACTAACAAACCTTTGTGGCTATGGTTGCTAGTGGAGAGTGAGCTCTTCTCAGCAGCTGCTTCAATATCTTTTGTCTTATTTTTCAAGAGTGGCTCCTGGCTCATCCACTTTATCTGAAACCCCCAAACATTGCCTTCCTCCACCTTGATAAACCATCTGCTTCTGTTTGGTATTGAAACCCCAATTAATATAATCTATTTGTTTTGCCTGGGTATGAGTATTTACAAGCCCTTGTGCTGCTGGGAGCTGGGCTGCCGCCCTTTTCCCTTGCAGCTCAGCTTCCAAGCTGGAATGGGGACAGAGGGCAGGGACAGGGTGATCCCAGCAGGGCTGTGGGAGAGGGAGCTCCGGGCTCACCAACGGCTGTCCTGAGTGCTCGGCCCTGCTGCAATGAACTCTGAGCAGAAAACAGCTCCAGCTTCCAAGGCTTGGAGCCCTCCTCTCCTGCCTGCCAAGACCTCTCCTTGGCACTAGGTCACCAGAAACAAGCCTGGTTTTAACTCCCACCTGTAAACACAAGCTCTTCATCCCAGCCTGCTGCTCATGGAAAGACCACTCTTTCCAACCATCCCAGCTCCATAAGAACTCAGAAGCTTCTCCAGAAGAAGGAAATCCCCATCCCTGGCTGCACACACTCGTGCACATCACCAAAACAGCGCCCATGTCCGTTTCCCAAGCGTGGCTCCCCCTTGCCTAGACCAAGCCTGTCTCGTGCCATCACCCACCGTGCACAGCAGCACAACGCCAGAACGGTGGCAGTGTGACACCAGAACGGTGGCACACATGGGAAACCTTCCATCTACCGCAGCTTCAAGGAGAAACACACGGAGAAGTAAAAGTCCTCATCCACCGTGGCTGGGGGGCCGGCTCCAAGGTGCCCGTCCCTGCCTCTGCTCCACCCAAACCCATGTTGCCAGCCGCAGCTAAAGTGAAGATTTTACTTAATTATTTTTCTTTAATAAACAGATCATGTAATCAATGTCTTAAAATAGCCAAGCTTGTTCTATTTATGCTGCTGTCTGTCTGCTGTTCCCTCTGAAAAGCAAACATGGGGCAGCTGTGCTGGCATGGACCTGGTCCTGCTGGAGCAGGGAGATCTGGGCTGGGTTTTTCCATCTCCCTTTCCCCCCCAGATCTCAGTGCTGTCTCATAAAAAGCAGAGGCAGCCAGTGACTCAGTGGAAAAACCTTTTTTCCCAGGGCTGGCAGACACCAGAACATCCTCTTGGTGCGCAGCACATCACCCATGCTCCTGCCCCCGAGCTCAGCCTGTCCCGTTCCCCAGGGTGCACACGGCCAGGACAGGCACTGGGATGAGGAGATGGCCAGCACCAGCCAGAGCAAACACCGGAAAGCCGCCTCTCCTGCCACTGCACTGGCACGGATCCAGCACCTTCCTCTTGCTACACCAGCATGGATCCAGCACCTTCCACAGGGCCAGGTGTGGGTTCAGCCCCTGCTGCCTCAGCAGCAGCCACGGGTCTCCCTAGCTCAGAGGCTTCACATCTGAAGCACCATCAGCGAGCCAGCACCATTCTAGCACCCCACAAAAGCTTTAAATTCAGAGGGTATTTGAGCCAGCACCGAAAGAGTCAGCATGCCATCATCTGTATTCCAGTCTCTCCTCCCGTTTTTGTTCTCCTCTCCCCACATTTGCTGCCCTGAACAAAGTCCTGTGACTCGCTCAGCATCTGCAGCCAAATATTCTCCCGAAGTGCAATCCCAGCTGCCGGCTCCGTGCCGAGCACGCAGACACGTGGTCTCCCAACGAAACACAGTCAGGTTACCAATGAGGGGTCTCAGGGACAAGCCTGAAGGTTTGACTGCCCCACCGTCCCATCTGCTATCAAGAGGTGTCACAAGAGCAGGACCAGAATGGAGGGACACGGTCACCAAATCCTTTTTGGGCTCCAGCTTCCAGGACCTTCTGAACTGGACATCTTTGTGCTTATAACTTTCAAGTCCTTTTTCCTCCATGGCTTGGTCACTTCCAAGCTGCTCCATGTCCAGAACATCCCACAGAGAAGGGTTTTGCTGGCTAGGGGCACACACAAGCCCTGGGGCCACCCTGAATATCTAAGAACATCTAGCAGCCCCAGAGCAGTCTCATCCCATGGCACCCCAATCTCTACAGCAGACCCCCAAAGCACTTTTACAAAGTGTAAAAGGGTCAGCAGAAAAACCTGGGACCTTTACTTCCTCTCTTATCTGACAGTAAAGGAGAGGAAGGAGATATCTGTTTTGCAAAGTAACTCATGAGTGGAGAGGTCCCCCTTCCCTCTGCAGAAGAGCAGCTCCATGAGCAGCAGTTCCTCAGGCCATGCTAAAGCTCTGTTTTCAGCATTAACAAGAAAAAACAGAGGGAAAAAAATAAAGCTGTGCTTTAGGTGAAACATTTTGGAGAGGTTTTCAATCCTAATAGTGCCCTAAATTCAGTGATCTCCTCTCATTAAAGAAATAATTTCTTTTCATAGCCAATACAAGGCATATTTGAAACAGACACAGAAGTACCAACACCTAACAGTGATATCAAGCAAAATCCTGCTGCATCCATCCCAGGGAACAGGAATTCGTTCTTTGGGATGATCCATGATTTCTGTAATAACCCACAAAAGTCACCTGTGACTGTTTCCCCACTGAGACTGTCCCACTACAGCCTACAGCAATTGTGGAAGCAAAATTCCTTTCAGGAAGGTGAAAATGAGAGAGGAGTATAAAACAGGTGAATTGGGGTTGTTATAAATCACGTATCTGAGCTCACAGCCAGTGGAGACACAGAGGGGACAGCAGCAGTACCCACCCGAGCGAGGATTAAGCGCAGTTGAAAACAGGTTGTCAGAAGACTGAAGCAGGAGTGGACTGTGAGGATACAGAAACTGGTTGCCCAGAACAGCAGAAAAGCTGAAACACAGGACACGTGGAGCTGGAGACACCAGGAAAAGCCGGGACGCCCTGCAATGGACGCCCGAGGCAGCTCCCCACACCACCACAACTCACAGCAGTCACTTCGCTCTCTCCTGCCAACAGAGTCATCTCCAGAATTCTTTTGCAAAGTAAAAATGTTTGCCTCAGTCCCACCTAGGCAACTCAATGGATTCACGGCTTTCATCTGATCCTTTTAGCAGCCTCGTTACCTTCTGCACACAGGTGCAATTAGTCGTGTACACAGCACCTTGCTGCCAGTCCCCCAGCAAGTGCCTCAGCCACAGGGGAGCAGGCTGGGAGGCAGAAAGGGGATGCTTGGTACATCCCTGTAGACGTTCTGTGGGTACCAGCTACCCTCAGAGGACCTTCATCTCTCCCACAGGGCAGAGAAAGGCTGAAAACCACCTCTGAGCATCCCAGCACAGGCAGCACAGCTGGGACTGAGCTCAAATTCTTCCAAATTCACAGAAATTTGGGGCAGACCCGGCAGAGAGATGCCCAGGAAAGGCTCTTGTTTCCAGCCTGATACACAAGTCCCACAGTCCTGCCTGCTGGAAGCCAAGAGGACTGAACAGAGATACTTTGGCTCCTGATACAGAAGGACAAAGTGTTTCAAGACAACCTAATTAAGTGATTTCTCCAATGAACCCTTCCGGATGGAAACTGTCCCTAAAGGGCTACAATGGACAAAGCTGCTCGTGCTGACAGCTGGGCTTCCCACACCAGCACTGCAAAATTCCCTCTCAAGGGCTGGTGGCCACTGGTGTGACAGTGGCTGCTTCTCCATTTCACGCTTGGGCCATCCTCACACACAGTGCCAGCTCCTCTCAGACTGCTGCTGTCCCCAGAAAAGCTCTCACCACCAAGTCTTTGCAGGTTTGGTGCCAGTGAGTGCAGCGCCCACCTTGCTGAAGCAGCTGCACCAACCAGCACATGGGCAGCACCCAGCACAGCTTCTCCAGGTGGTGACGATCAGCAGAGCCCTGAGAAGTCACTTGAGGTAACCTGGGAGCCACAAATCGCAAGAAAACTCCGAGGCAAACTCTGTGGCAGCAGAGCTGGACCCCCCCAAAGTGGCTTATGTCATTTTGAAAATATCATCACCTGAAAAGCAACTCCAAAGCACTTCCTCGTGCCCAGTACAGAGCTGAGGCAGCCACTGCTGATCTCAAGCACAGATCCACCACCTCCAGCAGCCTCTCTGCCATCCCCACACGCGGCACAGCAGCGGCTGGACTCCGGGAGACAGTGGCATTAGAGAAGAGCCTGGCTCACACTGAAGGATCCGCAGGGTGCGGGTGACTCCTCCACACAGTCTCCCCCTGCCCTGCGTCCCTGCTCCCTGTACCACCTCACAGCCCTGACCATCATCCCAAGCGTCCCCCTGTGACCACCAAACTTGCCACCCTGGCTGCTTCCCCCATCTGAGCACGAACGGGGAGGACCTAGGGCTGCTCTGCCCCGAGCAGCTATCGTGTAGTTAAGGTGAGATGCTGGAGGGCACCGGGAAAGGCAAGAGCCCCTGTGCGAGCATCCCTGTGGGGTGAAAGCCGGTCCCTCCGCAACAGCAGGGGCACGGCCGCTGCCTGGCCACTGCTCCAGGACCAGAGGATGGACCCAGGTCCTCACAGAGAGGCTCACACCCACAGAGACACCAAAACTGGAAATGTCAGCAAGCCAGGGATGTAAGAGGAAAACAAAACACCTTTATGTGCTTCTAGCATGGAGACAGCTTCGGGCAGAGCGTGCCCTGGCACCGGGCAGCAAAGAGCAAATTTGTTCTCCAACCCCCTACAGATGAAGTCTGAAAATGCCTCCCAAAATATCGAAGTATCTAAACCCACTTACCGATGAGAAATCACGAGCCCCAAGGGCAGGAGAGCCAAGTGCTCAGAAGAGAGCGGGGCCCCCGAGCTCTCAAGGTGTTTCCGCAATCCTCAGCCGTCGTCGCAGAGCCGAGGGCTCCAGGCGGGCAAACGAAAGCAAAACCCGCTCCTCCACACCCCGCGGTGACGTGGGGACGGAGGCAGCACCGCCGGTGACACGGGCCGGGAGGAGCTGCAGGGGCTGCGCGCGTTCTGGGAGTGTCCTCAGAAAAGCACGAAGTGGGAAAAAAAAAAAAACCACAAAAAACCCCACAGGAAAAAGTCCTTCCTCAAAACCGGAGAGAAAACAGAGGGGCTCTGACGGCTGCTACCAGACAACCGCACCAGGGGTGCCCGTGCAGGAGGCAAAGCCCACCTCGCTGCCCGCCCTGCGCTCACTGCCCGTCCCGCACCCACACCTTGCCCTGCTCACGGATCCACGTGTGCCTTCCAGGCTTGCTGCTCAGACAGCAGAAAGGGCAAATAAGGAGCAGGGCGAGGTGGGAGCGCAGCAGCTCCCTCCGTTCAGGACACACAGCGACGGCCGAGCCGCACGGAGAGACCCCATTCCCGTCTCCACTGGCACGCACGTATTTGGCTCAGATACGCACGGAAGGGTTGCACATTTTCGCTTGACTACGAGTTTCCTCTGGGGCTCAGTTTAGGGAAATCTGTGATTCAGGGCAGAAAACATCGTGATGTCACTGCGAATCGTGGCGATCGCATCAAACCGTGCACACAACCGCCCTACAAGGCGGACCCGAGGGAAAGGTTCGTGTGCCGGCTCTGCACCCACTGCGTTCCCAGGCAAAAATCGACGCTGCCCGTTCTGCGGGGGAGTGGGAGGCTCCCACAGCCACAGGCAGCACCCGTGGGAGCCTCTGTCCGAAAGAGGGAAACGCCACACACAAATCTCCCACCTCCCCAGGGCAGCGATGCTCCTGTCAGACACCTGCTCCGGGTGGGGCAAACAAGCGAACCAGGAGATGCAGGAAGGGAGGCCAAGGCACTCTCAGGATTTGGGGCAGATTTTAACTTCCAGTATTAAAGATTCCCTGCCCCATCCTACAGCAGCCATATGAAAGCTGGGCATGCTGCCACAAGGTAGGGGGGATAGATCTGTTTCAAAACTGGATTTGGAGGAAAAAGTGGACGTAATTAAAGCCAGGCCCTGTGGAATGGAAAGGATCAGGGCAATACTGTGGGCAGGGTGGCTGGGCTGCAAAGGACACGCAGCCAGCAGGGCTCCGTCGCAGGTGCAGAGGGAACCTCCCACATACTAACTATACACGATGTATATAACAGGCTGTTTAACTTATTAATCACTTTTCTATGCTATTGAAAACAAAAATGCTGGCTTTCTGAATTTTAATTGGATTCCTATTCCCAGCCAACACCAGCTATCACATGTGAGAGGGGAAGAAAAAAAAAATCATCATTTATGTGATCAGAAATATCTTTAACTGCTTTTGGACCTCACTGCATGTCAGCCTAACCTCATGTCAGGCAGAACAGCCCCAGCAGCAGGCAGCTGTGCAGGTCTCTCCATCCCATGCACCATTTCATCCCTAAAGCAGCCAGTGCTTCAGAGCTGATAAGATAAATAAATATTAATTAATGCGTATTTATGTGCAACGCTCGTTTGCACTGGGACACTGACACCAAGTCATGCAGAGCACTAATGTCCCCATGGCTGGAGCCACCTTCCCCTTTCCCTTCCATGCCATCACCCAGAGCCCCCCATCCCTTCCCCTTCACAGAAGGGATTTTTCATCACTAAGATCCAACGTTTTCCCACAGAATTTTAATTTTTTTGGCCTCCTTTGCAGCAGAGAGATACTGCCACTTGATGTGTGAAGCTTCACCCTGAGACAGAATTGTGTGCCAGCGACACAAAAATGCTGTGGTTTGTGAGAATGACGTCTGACTAATTCTCGACCCCTTCTCAACAGCTTTAGACACTGCTCGAGGGAATATCAGACTGGGTTTAAATGGTTGCATAGTACTGGACTTGTTTAATAGCAAAACTTGTGTTCCCAGCTTGTCTAATTTTTAAAATCAGCCTCACGACAGCTGATGTTTCTTCCTAAATCCTCAGCTTCTGGAATCACGTGATGATGGAAAATCCAGGGCTGGGGGGAAGGCGACTATTTTAGACACAAGATTTTTCCTGCTGGCTACAGGCAGAAAATATGACAGCTACCAAACACAAGGCCTTAGCAAAAGCAGCAGACAAATAAAATTGGAGTCCTCCTTGCTGAATTATACACTCGTTTGTTTTTCTGGCATTTTAACAACGTTATGATCTCCAAACTCACCTGAGTTCCTGGGAATTAATTTTCCTCCTTCTCCCATGATCCAAACAAGTAACCTTGCAAAGCCAGCAGCCAGGAAACTGAGCCAAAGCAGCAAAAAGTGATGACTCAGGTCCCTTGAAAAATATTTTACAGAGGTTTAAAAGACAAACTGTAAGATTTCAGGCGCAGAAAGGGCGGGGAAGTGTTCAATTCTTTTTTTTTTTTTCCACACTGTTTCGTGGGTTTTGCATCCTGCCAGGAGCACTATTTCAAATGCCTGGTGACTCCACCGCACCAGAAAATTTACCTTTCCTTCTATCCCCCCACCCTGCCTCTGAACGCCAGCCAGGGTTCTCACATAAAGAGTTCCTTATGAGCGCTGGCAGCCCTGAGCCCGGACAGGAGGCTGCAAGCGTTGCTTTTTCATCAATTAACCCGGAATTATGTTCCCAGCACACCGACGGCTCCCAGAGAACAAGCCCTGATTTACGGTGGCGTGAGCGGCTCCGGCCAGCTCCCCCCGCACAGAGGTTTCCACTGAAGTCAGTGGGAAACTCTTTCCACCAAGTGTAACAGGAGCAGGAGAAGTTATTCCTCCCAGACTCTTCATACACCACACCGAGACTGCTAAAAGGCAAACAAAGCTGATGCAATTCCAGTACACGACTGGGCAGACTGGTAAATCATGGGGTAGCTAGCAGCTGCTCCAGCACCACAAAATCCCAGTGTTCAGGGGTGAGGGAGGGGGATCGCTGGGAGAGGAGCAGAATGGAGGATTGCTGAGGGCTGTGCAGTTGATATCCCCCCAGGGCAAAGAGCATCTTCATCCACAGCTCAGCTCCAGCAGCTGAATCCAAAAAGGATTTTTCCACACTGGCATCTCCAGTTCCTGGGGCCCAGGCCCCCTCCTACAGCACAGACTGGCCATGCACTGGAGTCATCTAACCCCGACAAGCAATGGCTTCACAAACTGCACCAGCTTGTCAGCAACCAGCACGAAGTCCCTCGGTGTCCCCCAGCACAGACCCCGGGAGCGAGGATGTCCCCAGGACACAACATGTTGATCCTCAGGATCTCAGTTACCTTCAGCTGGAGCTCGAAGGGCAGCAGGGAGGGAGAAGCATCGCAGCAGTCGGACGACCCTGCCCACCCTCACATTGCTACAGGGCAATGTCTGCAGCCCCTTCAAGAAATACAAACTGTGTTCCTGACCAAGCAGGTCCTGGGAACAGTGGGGCACATGCCAACAGTGCCAGCAGAGGCAGGCTGCTGGCAAACTCTGTCCCTAGGGGTTGGGGACAGTGTTGGCTCTTAGAGAGCAGCTCCACGACTGCATGTCTACCCAAGGCAGGTGCTAGGGGCTGCCCGCACCACAGGAAGATGAAATCTTGGGGACACTTGGAATCCTCACTAGATGCCCTCGCTCCTTCCCTCCACATTATCCCAGTCAGGATGCTCCAGCAGCAACGGCAGGGAAAGAAAAACACACATCACCAGAAAACGTATGTCTCAGGCTATCACACAGCTGTAACCAAAGCAAATGCAGCATTTCCCCAAGGCAACTACAGGAAAACATCCTCCACTGACTGCGTTCTTCAAAACGACTCCTTTCCACATGCCCCCGAGCTTTTGTTCCCAGCCTTCCTCCTCCCATCTCTCCACTCCCTGCCCCCAACGGACTTCGGTGGAAGGCTATTTCTGGCTGATAATAAATGATTTTCTGACTCCAGAAAAGCACAGTGGTATCGCAAGCCCCAGTACCTGGGCTGGCTGCTGCAGGCGACAGGGGAGCAGGATCAGAACGGAGCACACCTGCGCTGTGCTCGCAACTCCAGCTTTTCCAGCAAGGTTCAGGTGTATTGCCAGGAGGTTCAAACCCGGTCCTCAAGGTTCATGAGGATCCTCCCAATTCCTTTCCACAAAGCAGCTCACACTCTGGGGAGTCACCAGGACCCAGCCCTTTGGAGATGTTTCTGCCACTGAAGCTCAGCTCTCTACTCACCTCTATTTCCCGTTCCACCCTCCTTGTGGTGACCAGCTCCAAAGGGTGTGTTTGCCCATCAAGTCCTCCAGCCCCCCTGGCTTTAGTCCAGCCACTCGCCTAAATTAGGGTTACTCACACAAGGACTTATTGCATCAGGTCTTCAGGCTGGCAGAGCTGACAGGAAAACACCTCCCTGCCTGCCATCCTCCAAGCACCCTCACGCTGCTGAGCGAAACGCTCCGCTCGCCTCTTCCTCAGAGAACAAAGCGACTTGCTGGGCACAGAGGAGAGAGAGGCAGCACATCCACGAGCATAAACCCTCTCAGTCCCCCCAAAAAGCATGGCATGAAGGATATCATCGCCAGCTGGAGCAGCATCGGGCTGCAAACAGCTCCTGAAGAAGCGACTCTGCGATTCCTCAGCCTCCAACTCACCAGATCCCCCCTGTGACTCGGTGCCAGAGGATGAGGAGAGGGGCTTGCAGCAACTGCCAGGAAAAAACCCTACAAATATCCCCAGGCTTGGGGAGTGAAGCCACCAGGCCCTGGCATTTGCTTGGGGGTCACGTGCCCAGTTGACACCTTTAGAAGTGGATACGGACACACAAAGTGGGGAACAGAACAACTTCCACACCGGGCGTGAATGAAGGGACCTGGGCTGGAGAAGGGGAGCACGAAGTGACAGGGGGACTGTCCTGAGGATGGTCAAGGAACGAAAGGTCTGTCTCAGGGATAGAGAATCTGTCCCTGGAGATGAAGGGTCTGTCTCAGAGGATGGAGGGTCTGTCCAGGAGGACAGAGGGTCTGTCCCAGGGGATGGAGGGTCTTTCCAAACGGATGGAGGGCAGAAGCGCCCCCACACCCCTCGGGACGAGCCAGTGAGGGACACTACCCTGCAGGTCCCCGTCCTGTGGCTGACACCGGCGT
>VZTF01009093.1:210877-277303 GCA_013397755.1 Cnemophilus loriae | reverse complement strand
TTTTGCTTCGCTGTTTGGAAAAAGAAAAAAAAAAAAAAAAAGCTTAAAATCAACCTAAAATACATCTAGAAAACGATTTTCCATGTTAGGCACTCAGATCCAAGGAAAATATAACTTTGTTGGATCAACACCCATCACTTTTAAGCAAAACCACTGGGGTTTGTGCAGTTTGTGTGTAAGCAGGGTTCTCCCGGTGCCGAAATCATTCAGGCCTGGACCGTGTCCCGCTGATTCTGCTTCCCATGGGAAAATCTGGTTAAAGAAGGAAAACAAGCAGGCCCCAAATGCACGGCCCAGACGTGAAGGGGAACCCAAGCCACAGGGCTGGCCAGTGTCACACTGACCCATCACCCTTCTCACCCCAAGGAGCTGGTGTGTGCTCCCTCCGAGCCTGGTACCACTGGGTTTGACCCCAACGTGCCATCAGCAACCTCACCCAATGCTTGGTGGACACATCATCAGCTGACCAGGACATTTATAGAGAGATTTTTGATGTGGAGATAGGGTAATAAGGCTGAAAGCCTCCCTCTGAGGCTGCCGATTAAATAAACCATCCATATTTGTTCAGAGCTCTTTACTATGGGCTCTGCTCATGCTTTGGAAAATCACAGGCAAATAAGCAAGTCCCAGGTTCCTCCAGCTAGTTGGAATGCTTTCTTCTCCTTCAGCTTGAGCTGTGGAAGGCAGAGGAGTTTTAAGGTACCAAGTTTTTAGCCTGCACAAGGTGCTCCCTCCACCAGCCTCACTCCCCTCCCAGCCCCAGCAGTGGACACAGGACAGGCTCAGGGGTCACCAGCGCTCCTGCTCAGCGCAGGCAACACAACAGTCAACATCCAACTAAAAGCTGAGCCTAGTGTGTAGGAGCAACCTTGTTCTTTCTGTGTAAACCTGGCCAGAAACCATCACAGAAAGGGACGAGGTTGTGCCTGAAAGAGGAATGCAGTGGGAGAAGTGGGGCCTGTGCCAGACCTGCCCTCCTACCTCCTTGCCTGAGGCTTAAAATGTCACTTTGAGGGGAAAAGGGAGAGGCAGACCGTATTTCACAAATGCCAATATGCCTGTTTTCTCCCAGATCAGTTTTTCCAGTGTTTTCTCTCCTGCCAGCATGATGCCTCCAAGTCACAGCAGGTTCAGGGCTACCTGGAACTGGTTTTAGCAGAGGGGAAATAGCGGCTGCAGTTCCAGCTCTTTAGAGCTGCCGCCATCGTGTGCATGAGCCCAGCCCAGCCTGGCTCCAGCTGCTCCCCAGCACAAAATCCAGGCTCCCTCCACCCTCCAGCAGCGTGTTTATTTACAGCACGGTATTTCTTTCTAAAGATCTGGTCTCAGGGGGCAAAATGCCTTCTGTGTATGAAACCAGTACTGACTAGCTCAGATATTGTCTTCCAGAGACTGCAGGCAGCCTGAAACAATAGGGGTGTGCAGAGAGTCCTGATGCATTTCCATTTTTGGACCATGATAAATCCGAGACCTAATAGTAACAGCTCTAAAAATGGCCCACGGTAATTAGGTGGTTGGGAATCGGTTTGGTATTCGGCCATCACACACAATCTCTAACGGCCTCACGCCTTCCTGCATTCCAGAAGATTCCTTTAACCCCTCAGAGTTGGACAAAGCCCCCAAGTTCCCCCTCAGAAACTTTCAGAAACGAGCACAAGCTGGAACATGGACATTGCAAGCACAATGGAAATGGGAAGCACGCCCCAGGAGCCCTTGGCATTGCATGGAAGAAACGAACCACAGACCGATTATGTTGTTGTGTTCCATGTACAACTCGGTCCAAATCTCTGATTTTTAAAAAATGCAACCCATGCACACAAAATACAGCACAGAGCCCGTTTTTATCCGAAACCACTGGATTACAGGCAACTGCTCCCCATTTTTGGGGTTTTGCTGACACCTGGTGTTCTGGAAAGGATGCTCTGTGTTCCTGCAGGTTCCCTTCTCTGGCTCCTGTCGGGATGGCCACTCTCTCAGGTCAGACTGGACTCCTGAATTTGGGGAAGACCCTGAGAAATGCAGGTGTGCAGTTAGATTCAGAGTCCCTCTTTTAACATCTCAAGTCACGAGCAGTGCTGCAAGAGTATTTGGAGCGTGCTGTGTTACATCACTGCAAACCTCACGGTACAGATGGACACTTCCTGACTTCAGGAATCAGGGGAACTGCAGGGGGGAATCTCAGATCTCATTTATCATAGAATAGTTTGTGTGGGAAGGGAGCTTAAAGATCATCTTGTTCCAACTCCCTGCCACGGGCAGGGATACCTTCCACTATCCCAGGCTGCTCCAAGCTCCTTCCAACCTGGCCTTGAACACTTCCAGGGATGGGGCAGCCACAGCTTCTCTGGGCAACCTGTGCCAGGGCCTCACCACCCTCACAGG
The DNA here is from genome assembly GCA_013397755.1 of Cnemophilus loriae. NCBI lineage: Eukaryota > Metazoa > Chordata > Aves > Passeriformes > Corvidae > Cnemophilus > Cnemophilus loriae. The sequence continues at coordinate 274,921 of VZTF01009093.1, read as the reverse complement.
GAAGAATTTCTTCCTTATATCAGTTCAGTACATTTGGTGAAGCTTTTCCTAAGTGGCAGTGTTTAGATCCGAGGTACTCGCTTACTCCATTATGTAATTTGGAATTATGGCCTGATGAGGAATTTCACTACCTCTTTTTTCCTTTGTTTTTGTTTTTAAACCCTTTTCAGAGTAGTCTCTGCAAAACATGTCCCACTTTTACACCACCATGTCATTATGTCACAAAGCACAATGCTGATCTTTAAACAGGGACAGTGGCTCCCCCAGGAATAACCAGCACCAGCTGTTCACAACCATTTGCCCAAAGATTTGCTGGACCAGCATTTCCATCTCATTCCAGATGCCTGCCCTGCCCAAATCAGATCAGTTACATCTCCCCAGGCAAACACTGCTGCAAACAGAATTCCATAAATAAATCCACCACAAGACTTAAATATTTACAGCACAAACATGTAAGGAAAACATTATAACACCGGGTAATAGATGAGAACAGTGTGGCTGCACTCCTGTGACACAAGCCAGAATTCCACGAGTCCAAGGGCAGTTGTAGTCTGTCTCCTCTAAGGAGCAGCAAACTTGGTGTTTGGGATCTTCTCCCTGCAGTTCCCCCAGGTCCAACATTCACTGCCCAGTGACACACGGGCTTTGGGGTTGGGGGGATAGCAGAGACTTGAAGGATCTTCCATGTGGACAACGTTTCACGCTAATTGACCCCTCACTTCTCCTGAAAGAGGTTAGTGGAACCAGTCCAAAAACCCCACAAAGCTCTACAAAACCCCACATGAAAATAGTCAGTAGTAGCACATTCCTGTCACACAGAGCAGTTGGTTTTCTTACAAGTTGTTTTACAACCTCAGTCCTTTAATGTTTCTCATTGAAATTTATGGTAATATCAGCATTTCCTTTTTATCACAGCATAAACATTGATCATTTTTGGACAATGACTTGAAATTTCAAATGTCCTGAAGTTTTTTTTTTTCACAAAACTGAAGCAATTCTGTGTGAAAAGGAGGCTGATATGAAGAAAACCAAATATTACTTTTTTTCTTACCTTTTTTTTTTCTTCTCCCAAGAAAAGCTGTGGCTGCCCCATCCCTGGAGGTGTTCAAGGCCACCTGGCTTTGAGAAACCTGGTCTAGTGTAAGGTGTCCCTGTGCATGGCAGGGGTGTTGGAACTAGCCCTTTAAGGTCCCTTCCAACTCAGTCTGTGATTTTGACTTTTTTTTCCTAAAAAATCATAGAGGAATTTCACACAGTTACAGATGATTTTCAAGCAGCCTGCTGGAATTCATCTGTAAAAATGTCAGCAATTTACAAATTTGTAAATAATTTTACATCCTCTCCTGGAGGATGTGTATTCTTTTATTGCAACACCCTGTATGTGTTGTAATCTTTATTAAGGATAAAGAAATACTCTGCTGGCATTCTGAATGCCTGAGAAGATGCATCTCATCCTAGAATAATGCAATCATAAAATTGTTAAGGTTGGAAAAGACCTCTAAGATCATTAAGCCAAACTCTTAACCCAGCATCAACATATTCATCACTAAACCATGTCTCCAAGTGCCAAGTCCACACATTTTTTGAACACTTCCAGGGATGGTGACTTCAAAATCCCACAGCTCTGAGAAAACCTCATATCTGCTTTTTTGTGACTATGTGTGAGAACCTAATTATGGCCTCTGTTATTTCTGGGTCTGTCACTCACTGCCCCCCCTCAAAATAAAGACTAAGTATTCAACTTTTAACACAGTTGAAGCTTGGATGGAGGTCATGGTGTCCCTTTTTCACTAGGGCAATACATAAATAAATAATGTCTAGTGCATAAGCATTCTTATCACTGTTTGCTGATAACTTTCTGGAAAGATTCTCTTGAAGAGCGTTTCAGTGTTTTTATGCCAAGAATACTGTACTGCCTGCTCAGCAGCAGTTCTTTACGCTATTTTGCTTTTCTGTACAATAGAAGCCCACCATTTTTTGAACAAACAAACAAAAAAACCCAACAAAAAAAACAAAACAAAAAAAACCCAACACAAGCAAAAAAACCCAGTGTCCATGCTTGGTTCAGTGCAGCAAAGAAAGACTCAGTAGTTACAATATTCAGTTGTAGGAACTTTGAGTTCCTGGGTTCTTCAGTGCAGTTTTGAGGGCAGTGGGAGATGGAGAGCAACTCCTAGTTAGGCAAGGGGTCTTCTTTTCTAGTTGAAAGAGAAACACAGTCTTGGGTCTTGGCTTGTCAAACTCTCAGTGAGGCCCTTGGGAACTGGGTTGCCCCACAACCTGCAAGGACAGCAAATGTGTTACTGCAGGACTAAGTATGGTGCCCAAGTATCTGGAAGACAGGGATCCCAGGAGAGAGTGGGACAGGGCAGGAATGTACATCACAAGTGAAACCAGAAGGAATGAGAGAAAGAAAACTTTTGAGAACAAATGCAACAGCTTCCTGACGGGGACATTACACAACTGGGTCTTCATTTTTGCCTCATTTAAAGCCAGCAAGCTTTTAAGTTCCTTTTTTTTTTGGGACTTTCTGAGGAGATGAAGCTGTCCTAGAAAACCCTCAGCTTACTTGTCTTGCATCTGCGTTCTCTGCAGTACCCTCTTCCCTGCCAGCTAACACAGGGCAGCGGGAGCATGGGTCACATCTGTACCCAGGCTGGTCACCCTGACTTCTCCTTGCTGAGCCAAGATCCAGCCATAGAGCTCTGCGATATCTGCTCACCTTATGAACTGAATTTCTGGGCCCTTGGCAAGTTCCTCCGCGAGCTTTGTGGCCCCGCAGGCTCCAATGCAGTTTTTCTCCAGGCTGTTTTAAAAACCAAAGAGAATTTTGAAATCCAAAACAAATCCAGAGCAGAAAACAGCTGAATAGCCCCGTGCTACAATCACCTTAAATGAAGTAAGTGCTACTTGAAGTGTGTCAGCCAGGCAAGGCTGGCCCTTGGTGCATGGAGCAGGCTAAGCAAGAAGTTAAAGTGCAGAAGCCTGCCTGTTCTTCCTAATGTACATCCCCTTTTTGGAAGTCCCATGACTGAAGGCTCAATGACAGAAAAAAGAGCCTTCCCAGGGTTTTTCTCAGGGCTATACTCACTCTAACACCTTCAGCTTTTCCATCTGTGGGAGAGCAATGGCCAGCTCTTGGGCTCCTCCGTCTCCAAGGGCATTCCAAGACAGTCTAAGGCAGACAAGAAACCCCAGCTGTGAGTCTGGATAAACACTGGTGCCACTACTGTGACATTACCCCTCATGGATTAGCCTGTTTGCAAGAGCTAATCACCCTCTTATCATGACAGGTAAACATTCCCTTGGATTACAAGCTTAATTTTGAGGATTTTCCTGCATTTCATCACATATTTGCATGTATGATAAGACACCAGGGAGTGTCTGTGGACTGTGGTTATCTCGGAGTGCTGCAGGCCCAGGGAATGAGATGTGAGAGATGGAAATGACTGCTGAGCACACAGCTTTACCCCATGAAATCTTTCAGCAGTGTATTTCATCAATTAGTAAATTACTGGTACATTTACCACCGAAAAGCACTTAGTGGAAAGTATTAACAAGTATTCAGCAGGGTCAGAAGCACCCTGCAGTTCCAAATAGGAGCAGACATTAAAACAAGAGTGACCTGTGTGTGCTGAAGTGTCTCCCCATCCATCCCCACACTCACATTATCTCCTCCATGGAAGGGCATTGTCGGAAGCCATGAGAGAGTGATTTTGAAACATCGTCAGTGATTCCACAGAATTTCAACTTGAAGCAGCAGGGAGAGAACAAACAGAGGGCATGGTGTGCTGGTGTCAGAACTGTGGGGAGCACAGCACCATGTCCTGCCATGCTCTGCCCCAGCGGCCCTCAATGCTCCAGTACTCACTCGATCTTCCGGAGGTGTTCAAAGCACGGCAGCCCCCTGGACAGGGCATGGATACTCTGTTCTCCAAGGTGATTTTCTGATAAACTGTAAGGGTGATGGAAAAGCTTTGAGTGGACACAGAAAAAAGCAGGTATGATCAGAGAAAAGCCACCATTAAAACATAATCCTGTGAACTAGCAAGTTAGTAACTACTACCCAGACTAAGTGAGAACTCTGTAGAAAGCAGGGATGAGCCAGACTGGTGCATAGCAATTTTAGGTCCATTCCCTGCTTGGTACAATGGGAATGACAGCCCTGCTGTAACTCACAACCTCAGTCCTTGCAGCAGGAAATTGCTTGCAGACAGAAACATGTGGTTATACCTGTGTCAAAGAAGGACAGATCTGCAGCACATCATGTGTTGCATATGAAACTGGAAATAAAAAATTACACTAGAGTTAATGACTGGTGTGATTTGAGAGGAAATGACAGTAAGGGAGAGTGGGAAGACAACCTTCCAGTACCTAAAGGGCCTACAAGGGAGCTGGAGAGAAACTTTGGGCAGGGGCATGGAAAGACAGGACAAGGGGGAATAGCTTCAAGCTGCCAGAGGGCAGGATTAAATTGGATATTAGGAAGCAGAAATTCTTCCCTATGAGGGTGGTGAGGCCCTGGCACAGCTTTCCTAGAGAAGCTGTAGATGTCCCATCCCTGCAATTGTCCAAGGCCAGGCTGGACAGGGCTTGGAGAAACCCGGTCTAGTAGAAAGTGTCCCTGCCCATGGAATGAGATGATCATCAAAGGTCCCTTCCAACCCAAACCAGTCTGTGATACGTTTGGCACAGCCCAAGTGCACCTGCCATGACCTACCTTATCTCTTCCAGCAGCCCACACACCACCAGGGCTCTGGCCAGCTCCAGCCCTCCTGCCTGCCCGATGTTATTGTTCTGGAAGCTAACAAAGGAAACAAGCATTGGAGGATTATTTTGGAATAAAGCTGTAACAAAAGCTCATATTTAACTTGCCAAGAATCTAGCCAGAGGTGGTCTCCTACCACTGGGATTCCTTTTCTTAGTTATCTTTTGATGACGTCTTAGAGACACAGTCTGGAAGAGACACCTCAGGCTAACTGAACCCAGTGAGCTCTTCTGGCTCACTAATTTCTTACTTTGTTACTATAAAACAGTACAAGAAAATCCTACATGTCAGAGTCCTGGAAAGACTCCCACAAAAGTTTTAAAAATACAGTTTCACTGAGTTCAGGGAAAAAAAGTTACTCAGAGGTGCCTGCACAAAAAAAGTGAGGGTCCATAAAGGATGCTTATCTTTATGCTTCCATTCCACCAGAGGCATCAGAAACCAACATACTCAAAACCAATTTTAAGGCTTATTTTACTATATACTCACTACCTGGTTCATCTCTAAAGCTAATGCTGCAAGAGATTAAGCAAGAAGGGTTTATGTGACTCTTACAGCAGAGTAATTGTGGAGGGTTTCTCAATCCCGGGACACTGAAATCACTCTAAACAAGACACCAGTGCCCATGCTTCTTTTTTTCTTTTTCTTTTCCCATTCCTTCTTTCACAGATCCCCATATTCCCCACGATATCCAGCCTTCCTGGGGCAGAGGCTGACACTTACTGCAGGATCTTCAGCTTGGTCATGTGAGGCAGACAGAGGGCAAGTGTCACTGCTGTCCTGTCTCCAAAACCATTCCTTGATAGTCTAGAAGGAGCAGAAATGAAATGTTACTGGCAGTGAAGTCCAGAGCCTCATTCCTCACCTGTGCGTCACCCACACGGTTGTGTGACCCCCATTCCTCACCCACGTGTGCCTGGGACTGTGCTGAAAGGACCCAATGTCCCTGATTCAAAGGACTCTGAGGGAACCTCAGAGGAGGTTCAATTCAAACCTCCTCTGAGGAGGAAACAGCGAGGTTTTGAAATCCTGCATCAGAAGTTAAACAGGGAAGTAAAACTGACCTGCACTTCTCAGAAGCACACTGGTCTCCCTTCCTGACTGAGTTGACCTGAGCTGGAATTGAACTGAAATTGCACTTTTTCATATGTGCCCTTAGTACACACACTGCAATCTGAAGGTTACATGGACAGTTCCAGTAGCTTAACTGTAACTTTTTCTTATTTGTTATTTTAAAATTTTATTTATTTAATATGGCAGGGCACATATGTTCTTTAAACTGGTCTGGAACAGAACATCAGTATATCTGACTGTGTAAAGCCTTTATCTGTCCACTTCCCTCCATTTTTGCAGCCGCGTAGATGAGTGGTGATTTCTTGGGCAACACAGGCACTGAACAGCCCCTGTGCTTGAGACACTGCCTACAAACCTGCAGATTCAGCTCTTGAATCCATTAGCCCACTAATGCAGACGTATAGTTCTTGGAAATCTTCAAGACAATCCAGCAACCAATCCCCAAACCTTCCACACCCAGCACTACACATTTCTATGGTGTGTAGCAGAGAGTTTTTACCCTGCTCTCACACGAATCAGTGGTAAAACTGATCTTGGCTTTATTGGAGCCACATCAGATTTCTCTGCCTTGATTTTTGCCTAGCTTCCCAAAAGGACATTTGAAATGACACACTTACAGTAGCTCCTTGATGTGCGTGCAATGGGCAAGAGCTTCCATCAGCTTTTCCCCTCCAGCAGGACTGGGACAGTTCCCTGAAAGGCTGAAATAAGCTTGAGACTCTCAGTGACTCAATGAGAACCAGAACGTACCAGCTTAAGATAGTTTACTGTTTGCCTGCCGTGACAGGAGACTTGGGTCTCTGGGAAATGGTCTGGGGATTTTTAGGCTCTTTTGTCAAGTGCTGAGTAATTCCTGGCCCTGCAAGTACTGTAGGGAAGGAGCAGTTTTCCCTCTCGCAGAGAGAACTGGGAATTTCCTTTTCTTGCTCCAAGCCATTTCCAGGTTTTTAATTTCAAAAAGTTACAAGGCTTACCCCAAGAGCTGAGCCTAACAAAGAGCCTGGATGCTCTAATTTCTGTTCCCTGGGAGAAGGAACAGTTTGAATCCATGTCTCAGAGAGCCTTGCACAGGGATTCCCACACAAGCTTCCCCAGCAACCACAGCCATGGCCAAAATAGCTGAACCAAAACAAAGGGACTCACTCGATCTTCTTCAGGTTTTGCATTTCCAGCAGGACAGCAGCAAGATCTATCAGGCCTGGATCTCCAATCTGGTTGTGGCTTAAACTTTAAAGAAGAGAAGAAAGGCTGTGTTGTAAAGGAAAATGCCAAAGTACAAGATCTTATTTAATGTGTCCCATTTGCTGGATGATACCTCGGGCCTTGCCAGCAGAATCAAAGAGCTGTTTATCTCAACTATCTCACAAAAAATTAATAGGTGTTAATGAGGAATTTTAAAAATTGCAAAGAACAATTAACATCACTGGATCCTGCTGACAGGTGGGAAATTACTTCAGCCAGAATACCAAGACAGGACGAAGACGGGTTGTTATTTTCCAAATTGCTACAGTAGAGAATGGGCAGAATCTGGCAAGAGAGAGAGGAAGAAAACAGAGCAAGCCTGGGGTTGGCTCCAGATTCAGATCTTTTCAGACCAGGCAAGTGCTGGGTCTGAGGCTCTCTCAGGACAGAAGGGAGTCTCTCGTCCTCTTCTGGATCCCAGGGAAGATTTAATTCCTGTTTAATCCATTTTCTACACAACTGCAGAGGAGTGGGGTAAGACCCAAGTTTCCTCTTCTCAACATCAAGCTCTGATTTCCTCTAGTCCAAGGTACCTCATACATGAGCATTTTGCAACCTCCCTGCTTTTGTTACAATACTGTGCATAAGCACATCTGGTTCTCTCCAGATGTTGGCACTAGTGGTGACCTCTCTGCAAGAAAGGAGAAACTTACTTGATTTCCTCCATGTTGTGCATATGCCTCAAGGCTTCGGCGAGTCTGGAGCAGCCGTCGTTACCAATACTGTTGTGGTTCAAGCTGGAAACAACATCCCCAGGAAAATGGATATTAAGCTCCTGCTACTCAGCATCCCAAGCTGGGACAGAGCTGAGCTGCAGTCACATACTCACATAAGCCTTTTCAGGGATGGCGTCTCACAAAGCCCCAGCACAAGCTCGGAGATGGCAGCACTGCTGAGTTCCATGTAGCCCAGGCTGAAAGATGAAATAACAAAGGTACAATTAACTACCCAGGGACAGTCGTGCAAGCACTCTGCACAGAGGGGAGCAGAACAAGAGTGGGAGAGATGGGGGAGTGTATTCTAGTCCCTGTGAATAATTTCAGTTTTGTTCTCTAAAGCAATTCAAATGGAACTGTCTGGATTCTGATAAAATACCAAGAGAATCCCAAACCTCTGGAGCAAGAGCCCCATTCCTCATAGGGCAAGGTGCCACTGTGACCACAAGACAACAAGATCCGTGAAAAGAACACTACCAAAACATTTGATTCTCCACTGGAATTCCCTGCCACAGATTACTGACCTCTGTCTCTCTCACTCACTGTTCATTGCAAATAAAAAAGAATTGTTGCTTCTTCCCTATCTGAAGTCCTCCAGCCATCAAGGAAAGTACATTTGTCCACGGTACATGCAGAAGAGAGGCTGCAGTTTAACTAAAGCTTCTAAAAAGCCTGGTAACAACACACTCACTTGAGCTCTTCAATGGCCTGGCAATTCTGCAAGCCTGAGATCAAATAATCGATTCCAGTTGGTGTAACACTGCTAGAGGTCAGCCTGCAAAACAGCAAGGGTCAAATGAGAAGATTAGGTCTCAGCACACTGAGAAATAGGAGTTTACTCCACTGACAGGCAAAGTGCCCCATCCCAAATCCCAAGACAGCGCAGACATCAGGGACCAGTAAGTTTGGAGAGATTTCCACACCTCTTGTGTGCGGGACTAAGAGGACTGGCATGAGGCACAGGACTGAGCAAATAATGAAGATGTGGAAAAGATCACAGCTGGAGACATACCCAAACGTCTTCAGCTCTGGAAGGGGTAGCAAAATCCTGAGTAGCATTTCTGCTTCATCCTCGTGGAGTTCCACATGAGACCATCTGCAAAGAGGGAATGACAGCTCTGGGCTGTGTCCAGTGGTGGCAAAAGGTCTGTGCCAAGCTCACAGCTAAAGCACAGCAGTGCTGGGACATTGAAGGAGTGACACAACAGTGATACTTGGCAAGGTCCCATGGGAGCTCCCAGCCATGGTGAGTGACTGTAGCTTATCTGGGCACTAGGAAATTTAGATGATTTCAAAGGATAGCCCAGGAAGCCACCAGGTTTATAGGTCTTTTCTATTTTCCATTCAAATGCTCCAAGTAGGGGACCCAAAAGGCAAGGACTGGGACCTTGCACTGGCCTCTCTCATGCCCTGCTGTGTGTTCAGAGTGCTGCACTCACTAGGACAAGCTGCTCCCCTCCCAAAAAATCCTTTACGACACCTGGCAACTCACCTCAGCTCCTGAAGCTGAGCACATTGTTCACAAAGCCTTTGGCAGAAGGAGGAGTGCTTGATTTCTGGCTGGTACAGACTCAGTCTGCAGGATACAAACACACATCACAACTGTCAGTGAGGATCAGCAGAGGCCACTGCAGCACCTGGTGCCCCCCAGGGACATGATTAGGGACAGATCAGGGCTTTCAAGAGCCCACCTGGGGCTTTCCTGCCATGTCCCATTTATATCACAGTCCAGTGTAGAGAAACACAGCTCAGGACAAGAGCTGCCTCTTCCTTCAGCTGCACAAAAGGAAAAGGACACTGATGCTGCTCTCTCTGCACACTCATGCAGAAGCCAGCATGTCTTAAGAGTCTTCAAAGTGCTCCTGTTTCCTGTTTGCTCCCAGGAAGATAGATGGAGCTTTTTGCCTTGTTTAGGTCCAGTATGGGCCTGAAGGAGAGCAGCCCAAAGGACACATGCACATGCATAAGGTTTCTTCCACGTGTGGCACAGAGGCACTCTGAGACTGAACCCATGGAGACCAGAGCCTTAGACACTGAAGATATTTTTCATCCCAGAGTGAGACTCAGAACAAGCACAACATAATGGAAAATAGTCACTTTCTCACCTGCTAATGACTGATTCTACCTTCTCCAGGCAGTGTGGGAACCTTATGACTAATTGGAAGAGGGTTTTATCTTTACATATCCTGAAAAGGTAGAGAATAGAAAAGATCATAAAACTGTGGACTCCTGAGGGAGAGAAAATACTATTTTCCATAGGAAAAATCAGGAGGACAGGATGGGACAGGACTGTGCTGGCACATGAAAGCTAATCATCCATCTCTGAAGAGGTTTGTAATGTTCAAATTAGCTCCAAAACCAGCCTAATCTTGGCCCCCTTTCTCCCAAGGAGAACCAGGAACATGGTCTCCTTCCCATTAAACCTTCTGAGCTGTGCGACCACAAAACTTCTGAGCACTTCCACCCACCAGCCATTTGGGTTAAAATTGCTTCAAGTGGGCTAATTGGTCACAAATGCACTGAAGACAGTGAATAAAGAACAGAAGATCCAGTGCTGGTTTCAGTCTCATTTCCTTAAGAGTATCGGGCTAAAATAAAATATCTGAAAGACACCAGAACCTGAGGTGCCACTTACGTGATCTCAGTAATGTTTCCAGAGGCGTGGACAGCCAGCTCAAGAAGGTTCATGACTCTCTCTTTGCACACCCATGGCTCTTCTATGCTGCAAAGCAGAATGCAGGCAGCTCTGGTTTATTCACATGCATGGATCCATCTCTACCTCTGCCCACTGAGTGTTCCACACTAAATACGTGGAAAGGCTGCTTGGCTTAGCAGAGTAATGTCTGCATGGGAAACAGGGGGCAACCTGGGAACAGGCAGAAGTAGCCCAGCTTCCCTGCAGAGGAGGGGAGAATTTGCTACCCAGGTAAAGTGCAGGGTGCTCTGGCAGTAGGAATGTGTTCACCAGAATTATCACCCTTCTTTGTAAGGCTGGCAGTGGTCTACAGAGACAGCACAGTTTGTGTCCAGAGCTCTACGTGAGGCTCAGGAGGAATCAAGGAGGTAAAGCCAAATACCAATAACAGAGTCAGCCACGAGAGTTTCTCAGGCCAGTGCTACCTGCCTGTGGAAGAAGCACAGTCCACTTTTGTTTTTGATGAAAGGAGATCTTAGAAGATCAGACCCGTCTCAGATCAGTATCTAAAAAAGCACAGTGACACAGTACCTGATTTTCAGCAGCCCCAGATCTTTCCTCAGGCAATGCAAAAGTCTTTCTGCAGCTTGGACTGTCATGTTGTTATTTGAGGACCTAGAACCGAAGCTCACTGTAATGAACAGCTCACAAATGAACCCACCCAAATGGGTCCAGGAGCCCTTAACTCACGTGTACTCCGTCAGACCAGTGCACTTTTCCAGGAGCAAGAACAACTTTTCCAAGTGCTCTGGCTGAAAGTTGCACTCTGCCAGTCTGAAAGGATAAGAAAGAGAACAGCCTTGGTTCATCACAAACAGTTCAGGCTTTCTGAGCCGGAAATATCAGGCAGCAGAGCTTAACCCCACAGAGAAAGAAGGATGGCACAAAAACCTTAAACACCTTTAAGGGTTTCCAAAAAAAGATTGTGGCAACACTTCAAAATATTCTGGTAGAACACACTGGTATGCTATAATGGCACTGCTTTTTGTAGCAGCCTGTGCTGTGACAGGGACGGGAGGCACACCTACAGGTGCCCAGGTGAGGAACAGGCAGGGGGCAAGCGAAGAGAAAAAGGGATGTGGGATTCTCTGAGATGTGAGAAAGCTCTTCTCAGAAGGTGAGTCAAAGGAAATGTATCAGCTATTAGTGTAAAATATCACCCTGCCAGGAGCCAGGGGCAAAAAGAGGTTTTGTCTGCCTTATCCTTCAAAAAAGGACACCACCTTTGCCAAAGAAATCACCACAAAGTTTGTAATATTACCTCAAAATCTTTCTGGGGTCATCTCCGCTTGTCAGCTTGATGATTAAAGTTGCTTTGGAGCACAAACTGCACAGAGTAGACACGAGTGTAAGATTTAGAGGGATAATTACCGTTTTTCCCAGTGGTCAGAATTTAATGGTACCAAACTCCAGAAATCAATCCAGCACAGCAGTGACAGAGGTGCCTGGCCCAGCTCACTCCTCCGTAAAATAAACCAGCCCAAGGAAATGCTTCAATAAGGTCTCACAAATGCTAAATTGGCATAAGGCAGCACTGGTGTTTGGAGAAGCAATCCTGTCCTGTCCTGCTTTTATCTGCCTCCTCTGCACTCTCTGCTGAGCTCTGGGGAGAGGTACAACAGGAGATTTATCTATTCTAAAATAGCCCAAAGATTCAGCACCCACATCTAACTGCAGGAATGAATGGAAGTGCCCCTGGTTAAAGCTGGTTCAGGACAGACCAACTGGTGCCATGAACATAAACACTGGTAAGGTCCCACAGATGTGCAGCACAGCCCAGTCTCATGACTGGAATCTGTGAGAAAAGCACTTCATGCCAGAGCAACAGGCCCAGAGCCCATGGGATATTTTTGCCTGAGAGGAAAGGAGATAAAGATGCAAATCCAAGTAAAGAACATGGGAAATTGCTTTCCATTGACTCCAAAATCTCAACATACTGAAGAGAACCTTAGAGAGCAAATGCTGGCTCCTGCCCTGAAGAAGTTCATTAACAGATACATGCACGACAATAATTGGTACAGCTGAGTATCCGTGTCTCTGTACACAAAAATAACCTGGCCCTGTGGAATGATAGTTCTGCTTGGCAGCTATGTTTGGCCATTAGAAATGGACATAAACAAAAGCTTTAGGTAGTTGGACGTAAAGGTAGTTGAAAACATGGCCCTCATCATTATTACCTGAAGATCACAAACTTTTAATAATTAAGAGGAAAACAAGGCGGGAAGACTCAGAAATTAACGAAGAAAAACAGTCACCTGACTTGAACTTCAGTGGTGTTTCCAGATGTGACAAAGGCATTTATGAGATGTAGGACTCCATCTTGAGAAATCCCATTATGGCTGAGACTGCACAGAAGAGAAGGAGGGATTTTCAAGTGTCAGGAGTCAGGGTTGTCCCCAGGCTCCTCAGCCACAGAAGCAAAATTCAAGTTGGCACAAAAGATAGAGAAGTTTGGGGGGTGCTGGGCCCCTTCAGCTGCCCTCAGTCACTGAACTCCCCCCAAGACACAGCGCTGATGATTTGAAGGACACAGGAAATGCAATTTGCCTCTTGCACTTCAGCGGCGGCAGCAGCTGGAGCATTTACTGCCCCGCCAGAAAGGGAAGCGGAGAGGCTGGTGTAGGGCCTAGCTCTGCTCACACAGCTCTGCTCTCAGCACCTGTGGGCCTCGAGTTACTCAGAGGACACCACACACAGAAAAGTGATGAACTGAAAACTCCGGGGACTGCGTCAGCTTCTGTCGCACCACCCCACTCTGCTCATTGCTATTTCCTGCTGAGGCTGATAAATAGACTTTTGCTTATTTCAGCAGGTTTTGCATCAGACCCTGAGTCACCATGGCCTGACAGTCTTGAGTTGTGCTCATGGCTCAGTCAGAGCTTTCCTCCTAAGGCAGGAGAGGGCAAGAAGCACAAGCACCAGCTTCAGGAGGGATCACACCCACACCCTTCTGCTGGGGCACCTCAGGTTCACTGTATGTTCTCTTACTTGAGGGAACAGGTACCGGGCACTCGATGCAAGTGGTCCAAGAGGCACCTCAGGCCTTCATCTCTCAGCTGATTCCTGGAGAGACTGAAAGGCAGAAAAACCATGTGGCCAGCCAAAACTTAGCCTTTGGAACAGGCTGCCCAGAGAGGTGGGGGTTTCCCCATCCCTGGAAATATTCAAGGCCTGGTTGGACAGGGTTCTGAGAAACCTAATCTAGCTGAAGATGTCCCTGCTCATGACACAGGGTTTAGACTAGATGGCCCTTAAAGACCCTCTCCAACACAAATTATTTTATAATTCTATGATGCTTTTAAACAGCAATGCTCCTCTGAGAAGCTTTGAAGAAAAAACTCAAATTTCCTGGACTTAAATCCTAGCTTGGCCAATAAAGGTCTGTTTAAAACAAACCACTGCCGTATGAAACTACCTCATGCATACGCTCCAGAGCAAGCTCAAATGAAGAGCTCAGGTGAAACAACAAATGCCTCAAAACAGTCATGGAGTGAAAATCCCAAGGAAGTTGTCCCAACAGCTGAAAAGGACCTGTATTATTTCCAGTTGAAGGACCTATATTATTTCCAGTTGACTGTGTTTCTCAGCAGTCTCAGTGAGCACCCATACCTTTGCAGACAGGCTGGGAAACTCCAGGTGATGCTGAACCACACAAACACAGCTCTCCCTCAGTGACTCTGCTCAAGGTCGTGGTAACACTCCAAGCCCCACTTACTCTACTTCTGCCAGCCACCTGTGCTGCTCCAGGATGCTGCAGAGCTCTTCCACCTGCCCTTCCCCGATGGCACAGCCCGCCAGCCTGTGTGAGACAGCAAGAGAGTTAAAGCATGGCCAGCAACCAGCTCAGCCTGAGCAGTGCCCACCAGCAGCTGCACTTTTACACCAGTCTCTATGCAGCATTCACATTTTTTGACATCTCCTTGGTGCCAGACTGGAGACACGTTATGGTCTCCTCTCCAGGGGTACTTAGGAGCCATTGCTCCCGGAGGGGCTGCAGACACATCTCACATCACATAGATGTTCATACGGCGATTATCATCCAGAATCTGAAGCAACCATTTAGAAAATGCAGTGATGAGGGCTCAAATCAAGTGCTTGTGCAGCAGAATTCGGTGCAACTCAAGATGATCGTAAGCAGCCCAGAAAAAAAAGAGAGGAAGAAAAGCACAGGCCTCTGCCATCCCAATGCATCCAAATGGTTCTGAATTGCACTTAAGCAGATGAACTGAGCCCTAAAGCTTAAGCTACTAGCCCAAGCTCCTTGGCCACCAGCCCATGAATTCTCAATACAAGAGGAAATCTGGCTCCCTGCACTAGTGCTTCAAACCCACCCCCAAGTGAATTACAGTAAGCATTCTATGCCAGTACCTGCAGGATGTCTTTTGGCTTCGCATGCTTGCTCCTAAATGCAAGAAGGCATTTTCACTTGACCTGAAGCAGACACAAAAGACAGTCCTTCAGTACTGATCTTCAAAGAAGACAGGCTCTGCAGTCCCTTTAAGGCTGGGCTGCTCCAAACAGTCTGAGTGTCTTACCGGACTTCCACCACTCTGACCCGCTCACAGAGGTTGATGGAGTTGAGGAGTAAAACAGCACAACCTGGGGACAACGGGTTTTTCCTAATACTGTGAAGGAGGGGAAAGAAAAAACACTGAAATCAGCTCCTAAGAAGAGAAGTTCCCATACACATGACCCAATTTCCCCACTGTTCATTTTGAGACACCAAAGATTGGATAGATCCCATTTAACTCAGGATGAGGGAGCAAGGACCTAAAGATTTGAGCATCGGCACCCAGCGTTCCTTTAACTAAAGGAGAATCTCCTTTAGTCCCTTTGACTAAAAAGGGAGTACAGGACAAGGGCTTACACTGAACAGCTCCTCTTTGAGGCACTGGACTAGAGATATCCCAGACTGGAAGCAACCTCCTGACTGGGCAAGCTCAGTCTCACAATACCGCGCAGCTCCTCCATGCTACAACATCTTGTAAAAGATGGTCAAGCTTCTTCTGGGGTTCTTGTCCACACAGTGTAGTGCCCTAGCCCCTGACAGCTCTTCTCTGGCCTGAATTCGAGCCTAAATGGCTGATACGCTGCCAGAAAACACTTCTGGTGTCAAGTGTGGCAGGATCAGATCCATGCAGAGGCAGAGCTGTGAGACACTGACCACACAAACAGGCGGTGTGTTGTCACCAGGTGCCAACCCACATTTCCTACACTTGTCCTGGATGCTGGAAGTTGTGTTCCATGGGACCTGCTAAGTGATGACTATATGGTATGCTGTGCCTAGGGCAGATTGCTTTCCTCCTATCCTTTTCTCCCCTCTACTAAATATCATTAAAGTGCTGCTTTGCTTGTAGAAACAAGAAAGGAACGGGTGTGATAGCATTTCTGCATTTTGTCTGCCTTGCTTGTCAGTCTACAATTACAGGTTAACGCTCCTAGGACATGCTGTGGTATTAACACTTTCCAAACCAATGTTTCATGGCAGCAGTCAAAGCAGGGACCCCAAACATTACCTCAGCAGTGTCAGATGACAGAGGGATGGCAGAAAGCTCAGTAATCTCTCAATGCTCTGGTCACTCAATGAATTTCCAGACAGACTGTAAAACATCAAAGGAAACAAATCCCAGGAGAAACCGTTTTAATCCCTAATTACTTCTATAATATTTACATGGACATGCACACACACAGGGTGTTATGGGGAAATTCTATAAAAGGACACATCCAGAAATGCCATGAAAGTTGGGCAAGATTTAGTTCTTACAGCCTGATCTCTGTGTTTCTCTACATCCTACAGCCAATTAACATTCCAGTTTCAAGAGTCTTACTTTTCCACTACTGTACATTTACAAAATGATGCTACTGATGTCTTTCATGCAGGCAATAGGGGTATTATGTTATTTTTATTTGCTATTACTCAGTTCTGGTTTGACCAGTATTCTTCTACTAATTTTCTTGGTGCCAAGCCCTTCAGGAGTAGAGTTCATGGCTTAGTGGGCCAGGAGCTCTTGCTCTGGCTGTACTACAAGCCGAGGTCTCGAGGAAGAGATGACAACAATTGTTTCTAGACACAGGACTGAGGAAGATTATGAGAACACACACGTGTTCTGGGGTCTTTACACACTGATTTGGTAGACTTAGGAGAGGCCAAGTTCTCTTTGAAACAAGACAGTAGAAAGTCTGGGTTTATCTAAGTATCTGGGTGAAGTTCTGTGGGGAGTCCTGGGAGGATGTGGTAAGAGGAGAGCTGATGTACACCAGCCACCACCCTGAACATCAAATCTGTGTCTGGGGGTTGGGGAGACAGACAGACAGATGGACAGGCTGACTTACTCGATTTCTGTCAGCTGGGCACATTGAGCCAGTATCTGGCACAGCCTGGTCACATCCTCTGGACCCATTCTGCAGTCCCTGAGACTGACGCAAACAAAGCACTCAGGAGCTGAACATGACCACAGGATGCCAACACTCCTTGCATATCCCAGAGCCTCACATCCCAGGACAAGGCCCATAGTGACCCTCTCACTTCCACTACATGTATTTTGCTACCCTCAGTCTAGGACTGAAATCAAAACCTGTGACAACCAGATGACTTCACCATCCCTGAGCTCATTCAAGAGAGCCAGTCCAGCAAAACACCAATATTTTGGGTGTTGCCTCCCTAGAGCCATGTCATTGGTGATTCAGTTGTCTCAGGAGACCAGACAGCATCTTTCCCTGCTCAGCACTGTCTCAGCTCTCCCAGAGGAAGGCTGGAAATGGTGCCTCCTATGTCCTTCTCCAAGAAGGAAATCATAGAAGCCCTTTTTGGGAGACAAAATGGCAGGTCTCCCTGGGATGAATGTAGTAGCCAGACAGATCTGTCTCATTATTTATGGGTAGAAGCTTCCTCTGCTGGAAAGCAAGACAATCCCCTCAAACCAAGCAAAAGATGCACTATTTATTTTCCTCTCCAAGGTGACACAGCTGGAGGGATGGGTCTGTCCTACACATGACACTGCCCTAAAGACACAGACCCCCACAATCTTGCCTCCCTACAGTCCTGGCGACAAAGGGAAGCCGGGGCTGCCATACCCAAAGCACCGTCCTTTTGCTTCCTGCTTGGGATGTGCCAGGGAACCACTTCTCCATCTGCTGGTCCTTCTGGGGAAAGAACAGTTCAGCCCATGAGTTGTGCTCATGTTCTTGCCCCCGTGTAGCCAACTCCCCACGAAGGGGGTGAGGGGGTGGCCGTGGCCTCGTGTTTCAATCTGCCTTCCCTCACCACCCGCCAGAATGAGGCTTACCCCACCCCCAGAAGAAAAAGAGCCTTATTATCCCTGTTCCAGCCTCCAGAGAGTTCTGCACCCACTCAGCACTTGGGCATTTGCTGTGCCCTGGCCCAGCAGGGAGATGACTGCAGCCTGTCTCAGCAGCTGGATGCTGCTGGCTGCTCCATGCCCTCAAGTCGCTGTCAATCCATCAGCCATGAGACAGCTCACTGTGCTTCCCCCACCCTGGCTGGAGTTTGGAGCCAAGGGCTCTTTAACTGACACACCTCAGGAACCCACACGTCACCTTCTGTTCAGAATTTCACAAGAAGTTTAAAAGGCTTAGATGAGTGGGTATGATTTTACCTGACTCTTTCCCGAAAGGTCAGATGAACCACCTGTGTGTGTCCTAAGCTGTAACCAGAAAAGAACATCAGCATGCAGTTTGACAACACAAGCTCCTGTGTAACTACTCAAAACCCAGAGCCTGAGGTTTTAAATAGCAAAAGAATACAAAAAGTACTCCTGGTCATACCTGAGGCTAATTGTTTTAATGTGTTCCAATGTAGCTAAGGACTGAGCTAAGAAAAACACAGAGTTCAGGGAGATCTGGTTGTCGTTAAACCTACAGGAAGAAAAGATGAAATCAGCTGCTGCAAGCAAAACTGACAGCAATTTACACCATGCCACGGAGCAGTGATCCTTGTGCAGCACTCCTAGGCTGCTTCTTTGCTGCCTTGTGCCTGTGTTTCCAACTACGGTTCTGCAAACACAACTCACTCCCATATATTTTAAATTTATCCCTCACTTTTAGTGTTCGGAGAATCACAGAATAACTGAGGCTGCAACGGACCTCTAGAGATGATCTAGTCAAACTCTCCTGCTCAGAGGAGGGCTAGAATGGAGCAGACCACTCAGGACATTGTACAGCTGGGTTTTTAACTCCGCCAAAGACAGAAAATTCACAGTCTCTCAGGGCAACCTGTTCTAGTGAGATTGTCTGTAGCTGGAACAGTCTTGGCTTGAGAACAGTTCAATTAATCAAACAGAAACAATATTTCTTTCAGTAGTGCAGAATGGTGCCATATTCCTTAAGCCACACTTCTGTACAGTGCACTTGCAATGGGAGTGCCAGGTGAAATACTCAGATGAACACAAGCCACCACTGCAAATGAATTCAGACTCCACCACTGCAAATGAATTCAGACTCCACCACTGAAGCTGAAGCTCCCCAGCACTTCCCTTCCTTCAAAGCTGTTCCCCCCAGGAGAGGAAGGACTGCTCCCCCTCCCAATGAGGAACTTGAAGAGGAAAAATTCAGTGAGTTGCTAAAGACCTCAGGCTGTTTCAGAAACCAGGTGCCACATCTGACACAAGACCACCTGTCCCCTTCATGGAGAAGTGAGCAGAGAAGCTCTTGGGCACTGAACTCAACCAAGCTTCAAGTGCAGTCAATCTGTTCTGGAGTCAATTCTGTACTGGAGGTGGGGACAGACCAGACAGCACAGTGCATCTGCCCAACACAGAATATTACTGCACTTGGTCGTGAAGAGCCCTTCCCAAACGTGCACTGTGCTTCCACAAACAATACTTCACAAAACCCAACCCATGCATAAGGAAAAGACAGGAGCTACTCACTTGAGAGAACGTAACATTTTCAGTCTTGGGAGGCACTGAAACAGCTGCAGAAGTCCCTCGTCTCCCAGATAATTACGTGATAGGCTAGGATTTAAAGAAAGGCATTTCATTTTCATAGTAAAAAACCCAACAGTCACCATCAGCTCTATTATCTATACGTACAGCTACATCTTCCACCAGGCTATGCCTCTACCACACTCTATGTAACACCGCAGAACAAACAAGTGGCATTTTCTCAGTATCCCAAATAACTGCAGCTAAAGACCATGGGAGCTAAGGACTCACTCCAGCTTGGAGATACGGCCACATTCCTTCAGGACTGTGCACAGATTCTTCAGGTCACTGGCTTGGAAATTACAGTCTGTCAGTCTGTGGGGAAAAAAAGAAATCAATCATCCAGGTCTCCAGGATTTCAAACAAGGTTGTAAACTTCACTCCTCTGAAAACGAGAGAGTCAGTGAAGAGATAACAATGAAATTAAGCAAAACCCTTGAAATACCTCGCTGCTCACCAGCTCCCACAGTGTCCAGGTGACGGGCCACCCCCTGCCTGGCACTGCAGGTCTCTCTGTCCTTTGTAAGGCACAGGGTGGGCACCAGGTCACAGCCCCTTGCCGGGGGCTCCAGCCATTCCTCCCACCCAGGGCACAACCTGCAGCTCCCCTGGCAGCTGCACCCCAAGCTGCTGGCACTGGGGAGATTTCCAGTTCTCTTGTGATTCCCCGCTCAGAGATTTACGTTGGAGGTTATACAGGTTACGTTGGATCCAGGATCCAGAGATAGGACATGCATGAAATACAATGAAAATTTGCCAGGGTACCTTATTTCTTGGGAGGTGGTGGGTGTCTGGTTTTCCTCCCCAAGCTGCTGGTCATCAGTAGAGAACACAGGCTCTTCCCTAAGTGAGCACAAAACCAGACAAAGGTAAAACTCTTTTGCTTTAGCAATTTGGCAGATCCCTGGGGCTGCCCTGGCTCCAGTCCATGCCTGTGTCTTGCCAATTGCAAGCTCTCCTTTTCTAACCAAATATTTGAGCATGCAGGCAACTGGGGAGAAGGGGAAAGAGGTATTTCTATCTAAGATACACTTCGATGGAGAATTCTGCTTTTGCTGAATTTAGCTTTTGCCTAAGTAAGTTTTGTGAAGGGTCTGTACAAAAATCTGACTATTCATAACTAAATGGAACTGCCTATAACTAACCAAACTGTAACACTGTAACTAAAAGCTAGAACTATAAACAGTAAAACTATAACTAAATCTGACTGCTCATTACTAAATGGAACATGCAAAACCTCAAATATCAGAGTTTGAAATGTCACTTGATGCCTTAAAGGAAACCACAGATCGTGTGTCTCAGGCTGTCACTCTCTTTCAAGCACAACCACTGGTCGTACCCCATGACAGCTCTGCTGTTTCTCTCTGGCTAAGAGGTGGAATGCAGCTATACCATGGGAAATGCTATTTTGCAGGGGGCTCAGTCCACTGAGAGAACAAGAGTATAAATAGTGAACCTAAAATTCCAGGAGCAACAGGAAACCATTTCTTGGTCAAAACTTTCAGGCTGAGCTGTTTTAACCACAATTTTCTGAGGGGAAAAATTAAACTCCAAACATCTCATGATTTAGGAGTACCATGATCCAGAATGCATAGTGTTCTGAACTGCAGGGATCTGTGAATCTTTCAGAATTTGGTGTGGCATTCACTTGTTTTTTTACCCTCACTATTATCAGGTAGCATGGGTGTCATTAAACAGCCTGCTCTGCTTAGGATGCTGTGGGTTGAAATGTGCTCTAGAGACATAAAACACTACAGAAGCCAGTGACAACTTTCAAAGTGGCTGATAAAGCCAGGAAACAGTTCTACATTTAGGTTTGCGGGTTGGGGTGGGAGGCAGGAACTGCTGTGAAGCAGAATGTTAACCTTAGTACCTACACAAGATGCAAGAACTAAACAGGATGCTGAGATAACACCATTTGTGCACACACAGCCTACCCAGGAGGAAGGGAAGCAAACTCTCTGTCTTCTCTAAACCTCAGGACTGCAGTACCACGACAAAGGCTGTGAAGAAGAGAAGTAATCAATCAACATCATAGTTTGGTTATTTACAGGACTTCTTGTTTGGTTTTGTTCTGCAAAACTCTGGTGACACCAATCACTTGTGCTTAAAACACTCCCAAAGCAAGAAAAAATAATCTCCATCAGTTTTAAATCCTGGTTGGATCAAATTATGCAGTATCTGATGATCCAGTGTCTCTGAATCACTAGACAAAGTGCAGACAAAATTGCTATACTTGAACTCCAGTGTGTTTTCAAGTGAAAGCCATAGAGGAGAACTTCCAGTTCTGCTCCAGGAGGTGTCACCAGTTCTCATACTCTGCAGAGATCCTGTCTCCAAAACATCCCAAGGCAGAGCAGGGAAGCATTTTAAAACTCCCCCATGCGTGAAAGGACAGCCAGTTTTGTAAGCTCTCAAATTCTGGTTGATGGCCCTGATAAAATCAGCTTACAGCAATGCCAGTGTCAGTAACCACCTTGGGTTATGTTCTTCACCCTCCACACTCCTGAGGTGACTCAACAAAAACCTCAGAACATAACTCCCAGACCCATATATTGGGATTAACCCCAGGAATGATTCAAGACCTACATACCTGACCTGCACCTCCATCACCTTCTGGCAGCTATTTACTGACTTCAGCAGGTTGCAAATGCCAGTGACAGAGAGGCGGTTTTGACTGAGGCTAAGAAAGAAAAAGGCAATTAGCTGGCCCCTGAAATCCCACTGGACTGTCCTAGTGAAGCAGCTACCAGTGTCCTTCCTGCATGCCTGAAACCATTTCACTTCGGAAGGCAGCAGGTTGGTTTTGTACAAAGCAACACTTACTTCAGCTGCTTTGAAATCGATATACAGGGGAGGCTTTCCAGCACACAACTGCAGCCTTCATCTCCAAGGTTGTTGCCTGATAAACTGAAGCATTTTCCAGTTAGTGTGGACTGATTTGAACTGTGAAAACAACAAAGCCTTCAAAACCTGCTTGCTTTCCCTTTCCTACAATTGCTTTTTTGCCTGGACTGTTCTTCTGTCTCAGATCAATCTTCCCATCTTATTTCTGCATGAATCAACTTCAGACAAAAAGTTTTAGCCCTTGG
The DNA here is from genome assembly GCA_013397755.1 of Cnemophilus loriae. Taxonomy (NCBI): domain Eukaryota; kingdom Metazoa; phylum Chordata; class Aves; order Passeriformes; family Corvidae; genus Cnemophilus; species Cnemophilus loriae. The sequence goes on along the minus strand of VZTF01009093.1, from coordinate 252,392 downwards.
GCAACCTGATTAATGTTTTAGACCCAAACCATCTTGCTTTAGAAAACCTTTGATCTTTGAAGACCCTTCCAACCCAAACCAGTCTGTGATCCTATGATCCCCTGCTCCCTCACCACCTGCCTACAGCCAGTCAACAGGAAGGAAAGGAGGCACTCACTCCACTTCAGAGAGACAAGGACAGCTCTGGAGAATGGCCACAATCATCTCAGCATGCTGGGAACACAGCCTGTGGTCCTGCAAGCTGTGAACAGGAAGGCTTAGTGAGCAGTGAGGGGAGGGGGGTGCCACTGGCTGGGCCAGATAGGATTTCTATTGTTATTTTTATTTACTGATTCAGGTTTATTTCAAACTTTTCCACATGTGGAAATATCCTCTGTCCTTAAGGACCAACACATCGGCTATTCTTGCCCTTTTATAGTACCTGTCATCTGCAAAACACATGCACCAGCAGGACTTTCAATGTCTACTCTTACCATAACTTCATGTGTCTAGTTGAAATTACATGTTCTTTATTGTCTTCCAACTTCAAATCTGAAGATCTGCAAACAAGCAAAATATCTGGCTTTTAATATGCCTTCATGAAATATCTGACAACTTGGGTCCCAGTTAGTACTTTCTAGCAGGAACCACAAGGTCTGTGTTCTGTGTTTTTCGGCAGTTTTGCAATAGAAACACGGCACCTCAAGCTTACCCAGGCACTAAAGAGCTGCATTTGTGGAACTGGTTGTAGGTGTGTGCAAACCCAGCTATTTTGGTTACATTTTCTCATCGCTCAGGCAGCCCCAGCTCTGCCAGATGCAAGGGCAGAGGCCACCAGTTCTGCTTCACTGTGGTTTACGGTGACACCAAGCTGATGGTTTCAATCAGCATAACTGGACACAGCTTAACCACAAGTGCAGTTTCTCACCTTTGAACTTTCCCAGGTGTGCCAGAAAAATAAATAATCACAGTGTCCACCCTGAAAAAGAGATCCAGGTCAATATTAGGGAACAGGTGGAAGGATGCCATTTGTTTAGCAGAGGTTTGCTAAGGACCAAAGCTGTTGCCTGGATGCTAAAGAGGGCCTTGACATCTGCCTCACCAGCTCACTGCCACAGCCACGTGCTCAGAGGGCAAAGGACACCCCACATGTTGAGCTGGGGCTGCAGTGCAGACAAGACAGTTACACAGTGAAAAAGATTGGGCCAGGATTTCTTTTGTACGACCAGAAGTTTATTGGAAAGAGGTTCAGTAGAAACTCCCTCCCAGCAAGAAAAATAAGAAAAAGCCATGTGCAATTTGAGTTACACCAGGGATTACTTTGACCTGTTAAACCTAGAACATAAGACAACCACAAGAGCCAGGATGATTTTAAAAATCTACCCTTTGTCATCCTGGACACATGAAAACACCAAAACCTGTAATTTAAAGGAACACAGAGCTAGAGCTAAATCCACACATTTTCAGTAAACTTAGCTGACTGATAGCAAATTTATGGTAGTTGGTAAAGAATTTCCTGACTGATATATTGCAGAGCTTAAAAACAAGTTTAAATTCTGTCATACAAGAAGAAATATCACACCCTGCAAACGGTTTTATAGAATAAAATGACCTATTAAAAATACAAAGAGGAAGAGGAAGTACATGGTATGATGAATTCATGTTTTGTTTCCAACAGAAAAGAAAAAAAGAGTCAAACTGATTTTTGTTCTTTTGTAAGAGCTCTCATATATTGATACCTGACACACAGCTCAGTAACATTTTGACGCATGCTGCCTTCCTTTGCGAAACTGAGAACAGCATTCAAGGAAAGATGGTTGTTGCTCAGGCTGTGAACATGAGGAAAAACAGAACCTCAGATGCTGCACCCCACAGCACGTTATTTTGTTATGCAAATGCCCTCTGCTGTGTTCCCCAAACATCCTGAAGCACACACGCGTTCTTTTAGTTAGGGGATATCCCCCAAACTTCTGAACTTTGCATCTAGGACTCAACAAAAGCATTATCAGAACATAGTTCTTTCTCTGCAAGCTATAGCTCCCATGAATTTAGAATCAGAGATAACTCTTCTATGCACAACAGAAGGATCTTTAACCAGTTTTGGGTGAGTTAGTGGAGATACTTCATACCTTCATGATTACACCACGATCCACAGTGAAGTTAAACTCCCACTACAACAAATCCAATTTAAGTATGGCTTATTAAAGCAGCGAGGCCTGAACACAATCCTCCTGCCTCTGAGGATTTACTCTTTAATTCAGTTCGTTCTGTCTCATTACTTGTTGGACCTAATTAAATATGAAACGCAAGATCTTGCTTCTACAAATCCTCTGCTTGCTCTCAGGGCCACAGGGCACTGTTCCTGAGAGCCTCGAAGGAATCATCCCTGAGAACAGCACTCTGTGTAACAGAGATGGGTGAGGGAGTGAGGATTACAAATGGCACTGGTTTCCTGCCCTTTCCATAGGATAAGCTGCTTCACTGGGGGCAGGCTGGCATTCCCCCCAAGCTGTTATCCAGTGTGCCCAGGAAAGCAAGAGCAGCAGGCATATTCCTCCTTTCCTCCCTCCTTCTGCCGTGCTTTTAAACACTTCTAACCGCACTGCAAAGCCAGTAATCAATTCCTGGATGGGATTCAGCAATGACTGCAGGTATTTCGGATTCACCTGCTTGCACCTGAGGGTATATGGAAGACCTTTAAAGGCAGAGTCTCTCCCTTTCAGCTGGGGTGGGCAGGTAGTGCTCTGACTCCACAGCTCCGTGTCTATCCCTGTCCTGTCACACAAACTACACCCAGACTCCAGCACTTGCAGCAGCTCTGCTGCTGCTTCAACTGCCCCTGGCAGCTCTTCAAAGGCTTTAAATCCCTTCACAAGCCAGGCTGGTTCTCTCCACCTAAAAAGCTGCAGATCCATGCTGGGAGTTTCACTAGCAGTCTGTCTCTCTCAGTCAGCACTGGACTGCCACAGGAGTGTTCAAAGGAGCAGCACAGGAGAAGAGGGCTGTGGAAAGGCTGGGAAGACTGTGATGGAGCCATCCTCCCTTTATCAGAGGTGAGACATCTCAGCCTAAGCCTCACCAAGGGGAAGAGAAGAGGAAAAAGTCAAGCTAGGCACTGAGCTGAGTACATGCACTGTAATTCCTGGAGAGATGTCAGTGGTGTCAGGACTCCCTTGGGATTATTTTAAAAGACCTGGATAAGAACTGTGAGGCTGTGTCTATCTCAAACTGAGTCCAGCAGAGCCCTGCTTGCACTTATAAGTCTGTGCCTCAGCTTGGTGCCCCACATATCTCTGTGCTATGCTTGGCTTCACAGTAGCTACCATTTTTAATAGGTTTAAGCCATTTTTACTCACTCTACTTTCTTCAGCTTTTCCATTCTGGAAAACAGGTCCATCACCCTCTTCACGTCTGGATCCCGTATCCGATTGCCCTGCAAGCTGCACATGGATTCATTCTCATTAGTATCCCAAGGAGGGAATGGTTGATTTGATGGTCATTGCCACAACACACTCACTTTATTTCCTCAAGCTGGAGGCACTGTGATGCAGCCTGAACCAAGTTAGTCATCCCCTCAGCTGTGATGTTCCCGCCTGTCAGCCTGGAAAGAGAAAGGATCATTCAAACCAAGCAGAGGGAGGACTAGAATCCCCTGCAGCACATGGCAAGCCTGTCTCAGACCTGTGCCTGCACCATGTGCCCAGCCCACAGACACAGAGGCAGCAGCCTCTGCCCCCTGCAACCAACTTCATATTCCTTTTCCAGCAGGGCAACACAACTCTACTCTTTATGCCAGCATAAAACACAATCCACACGTGTCTGTGCTGCCCTGGGTAGCACTGTTACCCTCTATACACTGCACAGAACAGATCAGCCTGGAGTGAGCCAGTGTCATTGAACTACAGAGAACAGACAGGAAGGGAGAAGGCACTGCTGTTACAAGCAAAGACTTACTCTAGTTTCTTCAGGCTCCCCATTCCTTGTAAACCCCTTGAAAGAGCAGCAGCAAAGTCATCGCCACATCTCCTGCTACGAAAGCTAAAATGTGAAGAAAAGGAGAGAAAGACAAACATGCCAAAAACTGATATTCTCATTCACTTGCAGGATTCACCCTGCCTTCGAGTTGTCAAGAAATGCCTATCATCCTCCCTCTTTCCTATGCATTAACTACCCTGTTGTTCGTCTTAATCAAAATGGAAAAACAAACAAAAATACAGCCAGAATGGATTTATCACCTTATTATCCTTCAATCACTCACAAAGTTATTGTTTCATACATTTCTTTAGTATTGAAGTTACGCTGTTCAGATCAAATTTTCTCACATTGTCTCTCTCTCTCTTCTAAAACAAGCTTGAGGCTTGACCTTCCAACCCCTTGGCCCTTCTCCCCACCCACCAGCTCACAGCACTCACTGTGTTTACCTCAAATGTTCCACATTTCTACAGCCAGCCAGAACCTGCAAACAGTCAATGTCCACAAGACATCCTGCGAAATCCAAACAAGTCAAATCCTGGCCTGAGTTTATGACAAAAACCAAAGCCGACATGTCCAGCGTTGTCAGTCTAAAGTTTTTAAACTCATACTTGAAATTCAGCAGGCTCCCAATGTGCTGGGCTACTTCGGCGTTTTGTGTTTCAAAGGTGCAGTGGCAGAGCTCAAGGACCTTAGGCCCTGTCAGATGAGTGGCTGCCAGCTTCTTGAGAGACTGCAGGATCACATCCTGCTTTTCCTGCACCCAAGCTTCATCTTGCTCTGCCAGCAGCATGAGAAATGTCCTACACTCTTTTGACGACAAGCCCGAGAGAAATATGTGAAAACTCTCCATAAACTCTGTCTTTGTCTCATTCTTTAAAGTCCACTTTGACTTCAAGAAGAACTTCTTCTTCAAGTAGTTCTTGTCCACCCTCCTGCTCACCATGAGACACAGTGCTGCAAAAAACTCCTGCAGGCTGAAGTGCACAAAGGCATAGCCAACCTCTGGGCAAGTGCCACTTGTCTTCACCTCAAAGACAGTCAGCAATCCATGCAAGGAAGCAAATTCCTTCACGTCCTCAGGAATATCACCAACATAAAATACAAGTTTCTTCTCTTCCAGGCCTCTCAGTGCAAGATCAAACAGACCCAAAATGGCCTTTTTGTTACAGTTCAACTGAGTCTCCTCATCACCTGCAGAGTCTCCCTGCTGTTTGTTTAGGAAGATGAGAAACATTTTGATATAAAACTGTGTCATAGTCTGAGGAAGCTCCACACTCATCTGGTGTTTAAGGAGCAAATATTCCAAGCAGATGCACACAACATTACACAGAGCAGGGATGAGGCACATGCTGAGGAGCTTGGTGTTGTTCTTCACGTGAGCAATGGCTCGTTCTCTGAACGAATGCTGACGAAAATAGTGGCTGACATATTCCTCAACCTTCTTGTGGTCAAAACCCCAAATTTCTGCCAACACATTTACTGTACATAATAAGAAGTCAGGTAGCCTCTTAGGTCGGCTGGTGACCAACACTGTGCAACCACGCAGGAGCTTCCCATGACAGAGATCTGCAAAGAGCTGGGATATGGACATAGGGGAGGTAAGAGCTGGGCCTCTCTTAGAGGAGGATGGCACATCCATGTTAGCTGCAAACTCATCCAGCCCATCAAAGATGATCAGTGTCTGCTGGGCATTCTCCAGGAGGTCCTGGAACACTGCATCAGGGCTGTCCTCCGGCTGAAGGAACATGTCAAACAAAAGCTCCTTCAGGGTCAATTTTCTTTTTAACAAATTCAGCTGCCGAAACTCAAACAGGAAGGTGAAAAGAAACTGAGGTAGGACACCTTCTGCCCATTTCTGACAAATCCTGTGCATTAGCCTGGTCTTGCCTGTACCTGGTTTACCAAACAAAAAGATCACCTTCGTTGTGTGCGATGGGGCCTCACTACAAAACAGATCTGACACTTTCACGGCTGTATCTGCACATTCTTCTGGCTCAGGGGCACCTGCCACGTCCTCTCGGGGTTTCTCTGTTCTCTCTTTTAAGCGGGGGGCTTTGCTCTGATGAATTACAACGTTGACAAAGGTTTGGTTGAAAGGCAGTGGCTGTGTTTGTTCCCGTGCTTCTGCTCCTGCTTCTCTCCTGCTTCCGTATCTCTGGTGCATAGAATCGACGAGGAGATGCCGGTACTTCGCAGATGAATCTGAGAGAAGACAACAGAGGGGGGCACGAGGGTGAAAAAGTTAGTTGTGAGCTATGACAGATCCAAAATACTACCACTTATAGACAGAGAAACAATGGCCCTGATCAGAGGTTGCTGGGTAGAAATGACAAATTTTGAACTCATGAAAAATAACCCATAACTTTTCCTAATTTTGCACAGGGGCCAAAGAAGAACAACATTCAGGAAAAAGATGAAACAGCTTTATATGAAAACTAAATCTTACCTAATTCTCATCTTAGAGATAGTATCTGTGTATTATGCATATTATTCCCTGTTCACTACCTCCCTCTTCACCCATGCTGGCCTCTTAATGCTGGAAGTTGATTTCTTGGGCATTTCTGCAAAGACGTTAAATAGGTCCTTTCCTCAGAGGGAAGCCCAGCACAGATTCTGGAACATCCACATACCCAGTCGTTGCTGTTTGGCATCCCTGTCACTCCCAGAGCTGCTGCAATGGCGACGGCGAGCAGACCCTGAAAATCGAAAGATAAGAACCGTGTCAAAACAACGTTTTGAATGGCAGCATATTAAAGCTGGGCAAGACTCTCCAACAAAGCATTTGGGGAGCTGAAGAGGAAAAACTGGACAGACAAAACTATTTGTAAACTCAGGACAAGATTACAGAATTGTATTTTCTGAGATGGGCCACAAGCACCTCACTGGTGAGTCTTTTTGTAGGCTGGATGATGTGCCTGCCTTGCTTTGAACACAGGAGCTGCTTTGATATCCTGGTGAACACGGCAGGGAATATCTGCTTTTGGGGAATGCAGGGCTCACAGATTCCCAAGGTTGTTTATGGTGGTTAATTCCCTGTTTTTCTATGGTGCACTGTCAGATGGAAAGAATGGACAGAGCTGAGAGAGGCACGTGTCTTTCTTAATTGGTCTTAGTAACTTTCAGCACTATTTTCAAATTTCCAGTCCACCAGCAACTGGCAAGATGGACCCACTAGGACAGCACAGCAGCTGGCAGCAGTCTGAATGCAGAACAAAGGTCACTTTCTTCCTCTTGTTTTCAAGATCTTAAATCTGCATGTGGCACTCAAGACAGTGTCATGCAACATTTGCTGTGACTCAGAAGTCTCTGAGCAAAAAGCAGAGGCAAAAGTGTCTCTTCATGATCTGCACCAACTAGGAAGGTCTCAGTTCCAAATTCACCCCTGAAGAAAACCCTACTATCAGTTCTTTTAAGCTCCTATTCAGACAACTCTGGAGTGATTTCTGCTTGATCAAAGCCTAAATAATTTTTCTGCTCTTCCTTTAAAAGCCAAAGCAACCTCCTCCACCACCAATGAGCTGACCACAGTAAAAGTGCAAAAAGCATGGGTTTTGTAGAGTGGGTGGGAAATTCCCACAGAGAAACTAAAATGAGCAAGTTCCTTAGCAGAGAGCCAGCAAGGCTTTCCTGAAATTCAGAGAGAGAAAACAAAACCAAGGGAGGTTCATGTCCAAAGCACCAAGAACAGAACAATGAAATATGAAGTTGCAGTGGCTTCTCCACACCTTGCCAATGCTGAGGGTACCTGGGACATTTGTAGCCCTGCCCAGACCATGAGCAGAGAAGATTAACTCCAAGAGCACAGTGCCCCAGGGTCTGTTCCAATCCTACCTTTTGGCACAGATGACTGGGCTCTCGTATCTCTGCCTGCTTCTTCTGTCTGGCTGAAGTTACCTAAAGGAGTTGAATTGGAAATTTAATTATGGTTAATGTGAGTATTCTGCACTTGAAACTTGGAGTGCTGCTGGCCAGAGACAAAGGACAAGCAGCTTGCAACACAGACAGTGGCACAAACCAAGACTCAGTATAAGGGATGCAAACATCCAAGTTTCAGGGTCCCCATCTGATCTTTTCCTTTCAGATTACTCTACAGTACAGATAACTTTGCTTTCAAGGGAGGAGAAAAACAACTTTTCTCTCTGCTACAAACAAACTCAGAGTACGTGCAGCTTTGGCTGATCTAAAACCACACTGTGGCCCAAAAGGGAAGCCCTACTTTCCCATTCCTGCAAAATGGGTTTTCTGTGAATAAACCACTGGCAGAGTTGGCAGCCCAGTCAAGGGCCTTTTCTGACACACAGCGTGGCTCAAAGCTGTCACAAAACCCCCTCAGCATAACCAGAAGCGATTCACTTTCAGAAGGATTAGTGATGCTGAGCTGTTACTACAAAAGTTAAACCAGCGTAAGCCAGCTCCAAAACCTTAAGAGACATCTTCCTGTATGATACATCACAGTATCAAAAGGCTGAAAACTGTTCCGGCTTCAGTCCTGAGAGAAATCCCCCACCAGTCCACACTCCCTGCTGGTTGTCTGGTCTTTGCCCTGTTTCATCTCTGCCAAAATAGCTGCTGCTGTCCTTGGTTGCAAAGGTTGTGTCCACCCAACTGATGCAACTAATAAGAGCTACTGCAAGCAGGATGTGAGAGACAGTACCGTTGAGACAGAATCATTGTGTAAGACTTCCTGCATAAAGGATTAATCACCAGATAAAGCAACCCACTAAAGGAGAGGCACACCTTAGCTGGTGCACAGACCCTCACAAGGGAGAGCGTGTGCACACTGTGTAGTTTGAAAGATAACACACACCAACTGATCGTGGTCCTTATGAACTGCTTCGTTTTCTCTAAAGCCACTGCCTCTGCTAACGAGAGATACAGAGAAGTGGTTTTGTGTGGTTATTTTAAGACTTCTGTATTCCTTGCCTTTCTGGATCAGGAAAATTTAAAAAATAGCAATTAAAAGTCAACAGAACAAAGAGATTGTAGTCTTTTCTCCTTCAAATAAATCCATCCAAAAATTACATCTCAGCTTTAGTGGAGATAGGGGTGCACAATTTCTATTGGTTTCATCTGTTTATGTCGGAGGTTTTTTTTACCTCAAATTACATTTCTAAGCGAGAAGTTGTGCTTCCAAGAAAAACAAGGCCATGCAAGTGAGGGCACTGGTGGTCTCCCTGCCTAGACTGGGTGATGGTAATGAGTGGCCAAGGTGCTAGCTGTGTTTGGTCAGGGGAAGTTGGCCTGATGTCTCTTACCTTCTCCTGCAGAACTGATGAGCAGGACCTCCAGATCCAGGGGCAGGTCATATTCCATGCAGATGGACTGCGCAAAGTGTTTCCAGGCAGCAGGACCAGCCTTCTCCAGCAGGTCAAGGAGCGTTGAGATCTTTTCTTTGTGGTCAGCGATGCCACCCAGGCTGCTCAGGGCTGCCTCGGGGACGAAGCGCTGGGAAGTCATGAGCAGCCAGTCAGAACAGTGAGTGAGGAACTCCACGAGCTGGGGGCGCGCTCTGGCTACAGCTGCTTGCAGGTCTAGATCATCATTCTGAAATGGGGGCTAGAGGGATGAAGACAAAGGGTAGCAGTGGGCACAGGAGCAAAAGATGTTCACCCACACAGCCCTGCATGGCTTGATCTGCTTTTCTACCCCTTGGCCTAACCCAGAATTTCTTGCCCTTACTCCCACAGTTTTGAGTAGAGGTCTGAGCCCAGTCATGAGGGTACAAGGATGGCAGCCCTTGTCTGCACAGTGCCTGACGGCAGGACTGTGAAGGACAGGAGCAATCCATGGGAGTCTCTGGCACCAGCCAGGGAGAAGCTGTTGGCATCTGTATTGCTGCAGTGGCCATCTGCCAAATATAACGTCCCAGGCATATCTCACATGTACCAGGACCTCTGGGGAGGTCAGGGATGTTTTTCTTACTGTTTGAGAGTGCTTACACAGAGCCAAGGCATTTCCTGCTTCTCATAGAACCCTACTAACAAATAGTTTGGGGATGCACAAGAAGCTGGGAGGGAACACAGCCAGGACAGTTGACTTCAACCGGCCATACAGCATCATGCTCAGAATATGAAGCTGGGGTAAGAAGGAGGAAGGCAGGGAGTTAGAGTGATTATGTTTGTCCTCCCAGATCACCATTACATGTGATGCAGCCCTGTTTTTCTGGAGATAGCAGGACGCTTGCTTGCCCATGAGAAATTGTGAATGAATTCCCTGTTTTGCTTTCCTTGTGTGTGCAGCTTTTGCTTTACCTGTTCAGCTGTATCTCAGTTCACAAGTTTGTGCAGGACCCCCCTGTACAAAGAGCTCAGGCAGCTGTTCTTGCTGCTCATTTTGTGGGGATGAACAACTCATTTCTGCTTTGGTGACAATGCCACCTCCATTCCCACTTCCTTCCCACAAAGCCATGCACGTAATCTCCTACCTGCATTGTTGTGTAATCAGTCTCCTTGCAGTTGTCAAATGCAAAGGTGGCTTCTGCTCCATATTCTGACAGAGAATCAATCTGCTAGAGGCAGTCTCAGCACACAGACACATCCCAATACGTGGGACATGCCTCACTTGGTGCAAATGCATGGGAATAACAACAACGGAGCTTGATGTAGACATGCCAAGCCATGGCAATTAGGTGGGTCACAAATCTAGAAGCTCTGCCTTTGATCCAAGGGTCAGCTGTGATAATTTTCGTCTCTTCTCACTCAAACCAGCAGTGACCACAAAGTTTCGACATTTGAGGGTTCACTCCTGGTCTCATGAAAATGCAGGACTGAGCCTTGTGCCCTAGGATGCAAGTGAAGACAGCTTTAGAGGAACACTTCATGGGAATCACAACTTTCCTGGTGTCGCTGCCTGATTTGAGCTGGGCTATGCCACTCTACTGCTCTCAGCCCCTCTGTGGAAGCTGATGCAGAAGTCAGGCAGTCTTGCTCAAGTCAGGCAGTCAGTCACACCAGAAAAACTGTGAAAAGCTGATCCTCTGAGGCAACGCAGCTCTCACAAAAGAGTTTCAAGTGTACGGGGCTGAAAATGTCCCCAGTGCCGGCTCCCCGCCTCTCAGCAGAAAGAGCAAAGGGAAATTTCGCCCTGCTCTGCAGCAGGCAGTAGTTGGTGTCCAACTACCCCTACCACAGGGAAAGGGAAGAGGAAAGCAATCACCATCAGGCACAACTCCAAACATCCGGCAGCAGGGTCCCAGCCTGGCTACAGCAGCACCAGGGCTGTGCTGTGTCCAGCAGACAGCACCCTACAGGGATATTGAAACCCAGATCCAGCTACAACTACCATGTTTGCAGAAAGGCGGAGAAACAGAAACCACAGGGAGCACCCTCCAAGCTCCAGCCCCCCAGCCAGCAACTACCTGTCTTTCACTTGGACAGGACAGTCCTTCCAGGTCCAAGACTGCTGCACTGTGTGTGGTGAGAGAAAAATTCCGACAGTTGCCGTAACACCCAAGTTTAGGTGGGATGGGGGAGGGACAGTGACCAGTCTAGTTCAGCAAACAGTGCTAAATGGAAACATTGTGTTGGGTCGTGTTGTTTCATCCCCGAACAGGGAAAGTGCACGTCGTCCCACTCCCCCAGCAAGTGCCCTTTTCTGAGCAAACACATTCCCAAGCCAAGGGCAGCAGCCACCCCACCACCACCAGGGTGGAGGAACGTGGAAGTCATGCTGCTGAGCTCACCTGCTCCAGTGCTCAGCCCTCACTCCCCAGACAGGCTCTCCTCCACGCTGACCATTCAGGTATTCAGTAAAAATACAACAAATCCCTTCAGGCTTTTTGTTTTTGCCACCTTTTTGACCTGGTCAAGCAGCAAAGTGAGAGATTTCTACGGAGCCAAGGGAAGAACTCAAAACGGAAGTGGAAGACAGAAGGGAGCTCTGACGGAAAGAGTCAAGACTTTTCCATCTTGAAGACTGAGAAGAGCAGAGACTTCCCCTAATTCATCAGAAAGTTATGGCTGTGGTGGAGCAGAGTCATGCTGCTCCTTGGGGTGCACTGCACACAGGGAACAACTCCTCTCCACATGGCTGCTGGGCATGGCCTGTTCCCAGAAACTGAAGACGAAACAAAAGCAGGTGCCAAGTTGGAGAACTGGAGGTAAAATTGGTCTAGACATTTGTCCCACTCGTGTTTAAGCGGATATCTCTTCTGTTTCCATCCACCACCACTCTCTGCCCTCTCTGTGCTGCCTCTTTGAACAACCTTGGATGTTTTGAGATCGAGCTAAATTAATTCAGCAAAGGGATGTGACCTGAGTGCTACAGCAGGGGGCTGGATGGAAAAGGTCTAACTCACCTCCTCTGTACCTGTGCTCCAAAAACCAAGCAGACATCTGATAAGAACAAAGCTTGTGGTATCGTGCACTGTTCTACTCATCTCTGACCCTTCAGGTCAAAGCTGGTTCCTATACAGCATCGCCATACACCGTTGCAATACAGTATCAGTGCAGGAAAGACTTCCCCCAGTCCCCATCCCAGGTCAAATTTTCAGGATGAGTTACACAAAAAGTAAGGCAGCTCTGAGACCCAGCAAAATGTGGGTAAAACCCCCAGCTTTTAAATATTCTCTAATGCCTGTCATTTACTCTTCTTGCCTGTCATTCACTATTCTAACAAGAACAAGGAATATGGTCCTGGTGAAATGATAAAAAAATATGGCTTAGCTATGATCGGTTTTATCGCCAGGCTGTCAAAAACTGTTGTCAAATATGTTGTTAAAAACTTAAATTCTGAACCTTACTGGAAAGGACTCTAGGTTTTCATTCAAAATGTTTTATTATGAGATTCTTTTTATATCCTAAATCATACAAATAAGGAAGACTAATAGTAACACATGCATTTTAAACAAAGGCAAAAATTTTTCAATTAGCTGGAAAGCTTAAAGAAAACATTTAAGCTTCTAAAATTTAAAGAAACTGAAAAATAACGAGGCTTCTTACAAAACAAACTCCACTTTCCAGTAATCTTATCCAGTCAAGTTTTGGGAATTTTCATTGTGTATTTCTCCAGCAAAAAACCCAGAAATCTGCAGACAAGAATCCCCTGACTTTATTCCCCTGATGATCAAGAACAACAGACTTAATAAAGCCATATTAAATTCATACATAAACAAATAAAATCAGACTGTAATGCCAGTGAAGACTGAAAGCTCTTCCGGCAAAGAGTAGACTCATACAAATTAATGAAAGACTCATATTCAAGAACAAAACAGCACTGAAAAGTTGGGTGAAAGCTCAGTGACACTGCACAGCTCCTATACTACTGCTCTGCTCAATAAAACCATGAGAAATGATTGGCACTTTCCTTCCTCCAATCCCAGAATAAAGCATGAAAACCTCCCAAGAAAAGCCAGAAAGCTTTTGAGCCTTGATCCTTGCCCTTCAAATGCAAAACGATCTTTGACACACTTTGCAAAACGTAACCTCCCCTCTCCAACTTGACATTCACATATTCCCAGACATGAAAAATTAAACTGAAATGTAAAACTCCCTGTTGCAATTCTACCAGCTTCTTGCCTGCTCTGGGGGCACAGGGTACTTACCAGAAGCCCAGAAACAGAGCACCAGCACCAAAACAAGTCTGGGGGTCACCAAAGAACCAAGCTGGAGGACAATGTCCGCTGCCTTGATTTCCCCACGTGCTAACCCACCACTGTCCTAAGGCACAAAGTCCTTCTGTGTCTTTTGGGACCCAGTGAACAAAAGACTGAACAAAATGAAAGTAAAATCAGCGAGGAATTCCCCAACTGAAATGCATCTGCAGTAAAAACAGAGAAATGAGCAAAAATATCCAGTCAGAACAGAAGAAGGGTAGTATCCTATCCTAAAATCTATAGCTAGGTGATAATTTAGGTAAAGCATTTGAGGAGTGGTCCAAAGAAATGGGACCCAGGGGTAAACACTCTTTGTGGAGTAAACTCTGACTTGGTTTTAGTTAAGGCACTGGCAATGGGAGTACTTCTATTTACATGCATAAATCTGGTTATTCTGGTACACGTGGTAATATTTAATTACCTCTTCCATTATACCTAAGAGGAAAAAACAAGTCACTTTTGTTTTGGGATGAGGACAAGGTTTAAGTGAGAACACAGCAGATGTGAATGATTTGATAAAAGATCCCATGTCTAGATAGAGCTGGGTGTGCAGAGACCTCCAGATCTAGTCGGATGGGCTGCAACAAACAATGAAATGCTATTAATATTTCTCTGAAAGCCAGGGAAGCTGCATTGGAAAACCAGATGGAGCCTGCAGCCGAGTCCTAGAGAAGGCAAGATGGCACACTGTACTGTGGTGTAATTCACTCATCAGAGAAAAAAAATACCCAGGTCCAACAACACCCGTGTCTCTGGACAGAAACACTTACTCTGATTGTCCTGCCTTGAGCACGGTGCAGGGAGTGGAGGGAGCTCTGGAGAACTGGGAGTGGATGGAGGGGCCGACGGTGACACCTGGCACGTTCTGCCCCACTTTGCCACCTCCTGGCCTGGCTCTGGCCCACCTTGTGCCTGGGAACACAAGTCACCTGTTCGGCTAAAGTTCAGACTCGATGACCTTAGAGGTGTTTTCCAGCTTTCACGATTCCATCCTCTATCCCGCCTTTTCGCACAAGACAGGAACATCTAAGGGCCGGGGAGCAAAGAGCCAGCCCCCCAGCCCCCAAACCCTCGTGGGGGTCCCAGCACGACGCCTCGCCCCGCCCCTCCCCGGGCTGCCCAGCGCGATGTCCCCGTTCCGCCGCACCCACCTGGCCCCGCTCCGTGCGGCCGCGGCCAGCCCGGAACAGCGGCAGTGCCGGCATCGCCTGAAACCGAAAGCAGCGGCGGCGAAGCGGCTTTGCCGGGAAAGCACGTGGGGCTGCGGGGCCGTCACCGCGCCCGCGGGGCTCCGCCGCCGGGCTGGGGAGGGGCGGCGGCCCCCGGGGTGGGGGGACAGGCGGTTCGGGACCCCCGCGGAGGCAGAGGCGGTTTCACTGCTCCCCCCGGAATCATTTAGTTTGGAAAAGACCTCTAACATCTTCGAGTCCAACCATTAAGCACTGCTGTCTTCACCGCTAAACCACGTCCCCCGGTGCCACATCCACACACCTTTCGAACAGCGCCAGGGATGATGATTCCACCTCTGCCCTGCGCAGCCTGTCCCCCCCTTCTGGTGAAGGCATTTTCCCTAATATCCAACCTAAATCTCCCCTGTTGTAACTTGAGGGAGTTTGCTCTCGTTCTGTCACTTGCTGCCTGGGAGAAAAGACACACAGAGCTCTACCTGGTTCCACCCTCCTTTCAGGGACTTGTAGAGTGGCAAGGTCGTCCCTGAGCATCTTTCTCTCCAGGCTGAATCCTCCCAATTCATCAAACTTCTGCTCCAGAACCTTCCCCAGCTCCACTGCCCTCCTTTGTCCCCATGGAAGGGCAGCCCCGTGCAGTCCCCACTGAACAGCCCCTCAGTGGGGCAAGGCACCTCCAAGGCAGAAAAAAGGTGCTTTTTTTCTTGCCCTTTCCTTTTTATTAATGCTCACCACTCTAGTGGGATGGCATGTAGGACAAGCAGAGGGCTGTGGCTTGATGGAAGCCAGGTCCCATGGTCCTCAGCAGACATTGCCATGCAGGGAGAGAAAACAGCACCTGGGCAGTGGTGGCTTTAGAGCAGGAGGGAACATGGGCAAGCCCTTAGCTGGTACTGAAATAGCTGGCAAAGGCAGTGATGGGAACAGGGAGGAAGGGAGGTGGAAAACTGCCCACTACACCAGGGCTTCTTCCAGGCCGCAGTCAGTCACATCACGGCAGCACACATTTTGTACCCCTCTGCTCCTGCTGTCTCGTGGGCACAGCTGCGTCAGACCTTCCTTGGCTGCCACAGAGCCCCTTCCAGCCTCCTCCCCCTCGAGCCTGAGCCCCAGGACCTCTGAAGGGATATCCAGCCCAGCAGTCACATAGAACAAGGAAGTGCCTCTGGTGTTGTGGGTGAGATTGGAGCAGGTCAGAGGGACCTGGTTTATATCCATGGTAATGCAGAGGGAGCTCAGGAAACTGAGCCTATCCTGCTACCAGCCTCTTTAATTTAATACTTTTATACTGCTCTGTGTGGGAGAAGAACATCATCTCTACCTCTGTTAATGTGATCACCATTACAGGTGTTGGATTTGTAACCCAAGATCTTCTCCAAGTGAAAAGACAAAAAAAAAAGAAGCATGAACTGGTACAGGAAAATAACTGAGCCACTTGAGATAAATTATTGCACTGTAGTAGGAAGGAACAGGAAAGTGCTGCCTGACTAGACACTTAGACTTTCTCTTATAATCTCTTTGGTTTCCTTTTAATTTTCATTGCTTTTCTCACCTTTGCTGTCACTGTCTCAACAGCATGGGCATTATCAGTTTGGAGCTCTACGGAGAACCAGCAGGGTCTATAAAGAAATTACCCTGGGCACAAGATCTCTGTTATTGTACTGCACTGCAAATTCACATCCCATTTACTTTTTTCAGCCATATCCGGTCTTTTAGCATTACTGGTTCTGAGCTCACTTGGAGTTTGGTAATATCATTTGACTTGCTGGATTCTGTCAACATCAGGAGGCTCTTGGCAGAAGTGAAACCCAGGATGAGCACAAAAGGTGCTGTATTTCCAAAATATAACAATAGAGATGCCAAAAGGTGGCAAAACCCATTTCTGCTGCCTCCTGAGAGTGCTAACCCAAGGCCTGTGCACTTCAAGAGCCCAGCCTTGACCCCTAAGCACAAAAGTCCTTTAAAGATCCTGAAAAAGTAGCATGGATTGAGGTGCAGACTTCAAAATCTTTGCAGAAGAAAGGCTCCACAGAAGCACAATTGCACAGAGCCTAAAACATTTCTCAGGAAAAGGAAATAAAATTTTAATCAAAACTGATTTAAATCAGCTCATCTTTTAATTGTTTCAGATGCAATTTTTCTGGTTGTACGCAAATTCCTGTGCTCCTCTGTGAAGGGATGAGCTCTACAAACTTTTCTCAAGAAAATTAAGAAGCAAATGACTCGGGAAGCCAAAGTCAAGCTGTACAATTACATATCCCTAAAAAGTGGGGAGAGAACAGAAAATATTACATTAGTCCA
Source organism: Cnemophilus loriae (assembly GCA_013397755.1). Classification (NCBI taxonomy): domain Eukaryota; kingdom Metazoa; phylum Chordata; class Aves; order Passeriformes; family Corvidae; genus Cnemophilus; species Cnemophilus loriae. The sequence continues at coordinate 235,358 of VZTF01009093.1, read as the reverse complement.
TGCCAGACTCCCAAGAGGGCTTTGAGAGCCAGGTAGTTCTGAGCTCTGCTTACCTTTCTGGTGATGATCTCAGGATTTATGATATCAAAGAGATCAAGCCCTTTGCTGTTTACCAGTGCAGTAAGAGCTGATCCAATACCTGTGGAATCAGCAAACCTGTTCAGTTACAGGGATGTCCATCCTGGCTTGCTGCTCATCGTGTGCTGCCTGTTGCCAAAAGCTAATTGTGTCTCAATGCCCCACGACCCTCAGCCTGACAGAAAACTCACTTTTCCTTTCTCCCAGCCATTTACACAGGGCTCTTCATCCCCCAAGTATATCCAGCAGAATTTCAAAACATTAATGTGGTTCCCCCCCTTCCAGTCATCAGTGTTATTGATGTATTTTTTCAGTGCTCAGGTTTAGGAGATCTGATGTTAGGCAATTTACAGAGTAGGTTGGCACCTCCCCAAAAGGAAAACTCACTTGAAGTTACTTCTGGAATACCAGCAACCAAGATCATATTCTGCAGGAAGCTTTGTATGGATGGGTCCTCCTGAAAACCAGAAAATTCAGACAAAAATGCTTTAAAGACATTGTTTAGCCTCAAGTGGCTTAGAGAATACTTTTTGTAGGACTTACCCCACTTGGATCAGCTGTGCAATTAAACACTTTAATCTCTATGCTGAAAGGAAGAGGGAAAAAGGGGGAAGAAAAGTCACTGAGTGCTGCAGAGATCCTCTTTTTGTGCTGCTCTTAAACATGGGCCAGAAGAGGCAACTCTCAATAGACCACAGTACCAACCTGGAGTCCACAGGCTGCAAAATGAGTTTCTTTTCTGCATAGGTAGCTTGGATAGTGACCGTGATTTCCTACAGAGGGAAGAATAGCAGGGTTCAGGCATAGCCTTACAGCAAGGAACTGCATTTGGACATTTTGGTTTGTTTTCTAAGAGCCAGAGTTCAATATTCTTTTGGCTTTACCTCCAGGTATTACTTAGAGAAGGCCAGCACTTTCCTTCTCCACTTGCATTCAATAAACTCCCCTCTCATGCCCACAGCCTCAGTCTCTGGGCTCCAGGCTGGCTCATCCACGGGACTTCTGCTATTTTGTAAATCCTGTATAAGGATGGAAGTGGCTATGTAGGGTGTTGTTTCCCAATGACATCCATCTCAACATCTGACTGGATGGAGAGAGAACAGCCTCAGGGCAGCCAGGGCTGCCACAGGTAGTCAACTGAATATAAACCAAATTTAAAAAGAAAGTCTCTGAATTCTGTCCATTTAGGCTCATTGTCTTGCTGTTGTCTGCATGTAAACATTCATTTAAGAGGAACATTTTGTGATGCAGTTGCAGATCACAACTAGGGTTTTGGCAGTCCGGGAGCAGATCTCATCCTAGGAGCCACAATTTTGGGGACCACCTCTAGTCCAGTGCTTCTGCAATCCTTGAAATGTATTTCAAGATACCACTTGGGGCATACGAAACAGACATGTATATTTCCCTTAACACCGTGCTAACATGGGATAGTTACTGAAGGAATTATTCTCAGTTATAGTTTAACCTTTTAAACTGGGTGTGCCCAACCCTCAGGCAAGGATTTGCGTTGGTTTTGTGTCTGTCTCAGCCCACAGCTACAAGACTGGACAAACACACTGCTTTCCTGTGATGTTAACCATGACAGGAAAGCTGTTGGCATTTCTTTTTTCTGCTTCCTTAGATTCAGTACGAAGCAGTTTAGGGTGAAACACAGTGTAAGCAGGACCTTTCATACACACACACATAGAGGAGAGGGTTATATTTTGAGCTTCACATTCTTCAGAGCTGTATCTCCATTTCTGACACAACTGTCCTCTTACAGGGGACCTGAGCTAGAATTTGAGTACAAGGAGACTTTAAAGTAAATACATTCCCATGGTGCCTTCATTCTGTTCTAAAATATCTCACTGACACTACCCTGTGTCAGATAAATGTTAATGGGGGTTCATCAGAGCTTTCTGCTGCTTTGATCGCCTTGCACACTGATAGTGGCCTGGCCTAATAGAGGGGGCATTGAGCCAACACTGTCACTATCATCATTTCCAGCCTCAGATGTCTCAGGAAGAGATGAGAGTGTTAACAGGAACTGATTGGCCTTCTCCACCTCCCGTGGTTTAGCCACCCACCCTTCCCAAAGGGCTCCCTGCCATTGCTGTTCCTGCACACCAGGGATGGTCCTGACTTGGGACAGAGCCTGTCCCAAGGTCTTCTCAGCCAGGAGGGGCAAGAACTGACCTTCTCCATGTACAGAGCCACCAGGGGTTCTTCTCCTGCGGGAAGGATGCTGACCTCCACTGCCACCAAGGACCTCACAACTGTCCCTTCAGGCTGAAGAGACATCTGGGGCTGGGTGAGACTCCACACCTTGGCCACAGAGTTATTGTAGGAGGTGCCTTGAAAAATCTGGTCAAGTAAGGAGCAACAGATGAGTCAGGCTTTTTCCGTACCAATTTCATGCCAACTTGCCACACAGCTGAGTTCCTTTTGCAGTCCCCAGTTGCTCCTCCTGTTCACACAAGCCCAGTAACTCAGCCAGGTTTCAGGGAAACTGTGCTGGCATGGAAGATGCAGAAATCCTCCTTGCAAAGCACAACTGCTTCTCCATCAGCCCCTGTTTTTCTCCATCTGGCCCACCCAAGACTCAGATTGTCAAGGGAAGGACCCAAATTGTTACAATGCAACAGAATCCATTTAAAGTTTCCTCATTTGGCATACAATGCTCTGAATAGGACAAAAAGTTACCATCTCCACTGCCTTCCGCTGCACTTCTGTGTCTTCCATTTCAAACAGCTCCTTCAGAAAGAAACCAGAAACAGATTGTGGAAAAACGAAAGACAAGGTTATGGTTGCCCCTGGTGCAGGTTGGACAGGCCTGAGCACTGAGGTGGGGCCTGTGCCCAGTGCAGGTCATGGCTGAGCTCCCCCACATCTCACCCTTTTTCCCCCTCTCAGCAATCCCCCAGAAAATCACATCCCTTTGCAATTCAGCAGACCAGTTTTCTATCAGCTGGTGTTATCACTCCAAGGAATAACACTGCCTAGGAGCACACTCTTGGAAAGAGGGCACCAATTCCAGGATCACATGTAGTGATTGAATATAGATTTCTATCTTCTACAGAAACCAGCTCACACCAAAACATGATATTTAGTGAATTTTTCACTTTCTCCCCAAAATATGATGTGTGAGGTAAGGAGGGTACTCCTCTGGGAATTACCTGCAATTTCTCCCCTCTGAGGTTCACCACCAGTCGCCCATCTAAGAAAGCTGCTGAAGCCAGAGAGCTGAGGCTGTGCTCAGAGAACCAGAAGTAGAGCATTCGGGACTCGGTCAGCAGCGATGGGGAGAAAACAGAGTCACTGAGCACGCTGGAGTTGTTCTTGTACAGGACGAGGCCCTGTAAAGGAAAACAAGTGTGTTGGCCACAGCAAGCAGCAGGGAGACAGGACACAAAGCCAACATCTGCATTTCCATTGCGAGGCAAAGGCCTGGCTGGACACAGAGCAGGGAGCAGGTTGGCATCAGTGCAGGCTGCAGTCCCACAGCATGGCACAGCCTCACAGAACCAGCCCCTCCAAGCCCTCAGAGCACACCATGGCTAGGAAACATTTGGTCTCTGAGTAGCCTGGGTTACTTTACCTTGTGATGGGATTCCACGTGGCTTGCTTTTATTACAGGATCTGATGCGAGCGAGATATCGACAATGATATCCTTATCCCGGACAAAATTGGCTGCAGGAAGAAAAAAAAACCTCAAACCAGAAACAGGACCTTAAGCAGAGCTTGTGACAGTCGCTTTTAGGACTTGGTACAGGTGACTGGGAGTTATAAAAGGACATAGGGATGGGACAAGGGTTCCCACTCCTTTGGATGCTAGTGCTGATCCTGCTACAGCTCACTGTTTCTTCACTGCGAAATAGGGATAATTATGCTCAGTTTTACATTCCACTCCTTTTCCCTGATATTTGGGACTGGGAAAATCTCCAGATGCTGTAATATCTCATCCCTAATACTGCAGTGCATGCTCCTGCTAGCTAACACTGGTCCTGCAGTATCCTGCACAGCTGATCAGTACACACTGAAGGAGAAATTCCTTATGAATTGAAATGTGTCTTTGAATCTGTGTAATCACCCTAAAAGATCAGCCTGATGCAGAAAATTCCAAACATAGCATTACTAAGGTTTATTTTGCTGCTGTCTGAGGGCTTGGGATCCCACACACATTTTTGAAGGACATTTTTGATGGATATGGCTACCGCTCTGCTGGGGCTCAAACATTAAAAGCTGCACATAAAAAAAGAAAGCAGAAAAAACAAGAATGTTTACCTGCTAAATCAGTTATAAAATTTGTTAGTGTCTGAGCAACAGCATTTATTTCCTTGCACACCTACATGAGGAAAAGAGGGGAAAAAAATTAGGGAAAGGGGTAGGATTTTGGATTGTAGAGCAGAGCTGAGCCTCATTGAGATCTGGGGACTGTTGGTCAGAGTCCAGTAGCCTCAGGGTCAGCAACATCTCTCACTTTGTCCAAGCGGCTTTTTTTTTTTTTGCAGATTCAATTTATTTGTCTTATTTTTCATGAGCACTAACATTACACTGCAACTGTCTTGCGGGCAAGAAAAGTGTGTGGCATACAAAGCTACACAGAGCTTTCCTCTGTCCACAGGCTGATCTTACCTCCCTCTTGAGGACAAGCTTCAGAGTGAAGGAGATGAAATCCGTGAAGAGCTGCTTCAGCCACCCCGGTCTGTGTAAGACAGGGAGCACAGTCATGGACCACCCGTGATCTGCTCATTTGAGTCGGTGACATTTGGGGACCAGCAGGGGGGACAATAAGTCTTGATTTTGCAAGGGGACAGACTCACTGCTTGTCTCCTTGGAGGTGAAGTGTGAGCTTGTGGAAAGTCACGTAGCAATCTGAGGCATCAGAAGCCACTTGGTCCTTTTGGCACACTGCATGGGACAAAAGGAAAGAGAAAAAAATAGCTAATTTGTTACTGAGACGAGAAGGATGAGTGCACTTTGCAGACACTGCAGGCCTGGAGCAGGGCATCACTGCAGGGGGCCAGCCAGGGCTCCCCACATCTAGGGGATGTTTCCAAAAGATTCCAGACCCTGCCAGGTTGGGGCAGATAGGGCTACCTTGCCCCTGTATGGAGGGTTTCTGCTCACAGCTCCAGCTGAGCTGGTCTACCAGGCACCCTTCTTCATGCTTCCTCTGGATACCTGCCAGCTGCCCTAGCTCCTGCCATCAGACACTCAGCTGTCCCCTAACATGACCCAGGAGAAGCTGGACAGTACATGCAACCCACACACCTGAGTGGGGAGGGAATTAAGTCATATTGCAAAAAGTTTGGGTATTGTAACACACTTACTCAGATTGATGTTTAGCTGGAGGTCAATGGAAGACTCGATTTCAAAATCAACTGAATGAAAAAGCTGCAAGCTGTAATGGCAGAAGAGGGGACATTTAGGAACCTATGCCAGGAGCATCTTCTCCCTGACAGATGTGGATTTTATAACACCTTGCACATCCATCCTTGCACTGCAATGGGCAAACTCCCAGCACACCACAGCCCATCTCAGATACTCTGGCTTTAAATCATTGCAAACTGCTGCCTGAGTGGCACTTAGGAGCATTAACCCCCCTTGTTATCCACTCAGAGTTTACAGAGCAACAAAGGGGAGGGAAGAAGTCAACTCATATGTTTTGGCCATCCGGTCTTGCCATGCAAGGTGGCGACAGAAAGGCAGAAAGCAAGATGAGCAGAGCAGTGATGGGGCTTAGAAGCACTGCTAGAGTATAAAATCCTGTCTCAGGCAGTAATCAATGCTGCCATTGCCAGAGAGACTGAGGAGTGCAGGCCCTCCACTTCTGCTTGTGTCATGGGCCAGTCCCACAGGCAGCAGCAGGAGCTGGGCCGTGGTGCTCAGTAGCCCCCAGCCCTGGGTACTTACAACCAGGCTCCGGCATAGCCGTAGGTCAGGGTCCCTTTGAACAAGGCTGTCACATTTTTAACGGAGATGTGAATGGCATTGTCGTCCTTGAGCTCCACCTCACTCCTCTCTATGGACAAATCATTGACCTGAATGCTAGAAACAACAGAAACACAGTTTGTCCCCAACCCAGAGCTGTTTTCTGTGATTGGGCAGGACAGGTTTATTCCTGAGGAATGGGATCTCTGAGGGACCTGTGCCAGTGCCAGACTGCAGAGCTTTTGCAAATCCCAGGGCCAGGTACAAGGACAGTGACAGTGATGTTTTTGCTCAGCCTTGGTGCACTGTGCAGTATTTGGATACAAGGTTGTGGCATGCTTTAAACAGGAAACATGGAGCAACGCACCCCTGTTTTATTGCAGTGCTGTGTGCAGCTGTGGTCATGGCAGGAAGTCTATTCTGTGAATGCACCATTGAATTTGTGGTCCCGAAATAAAAGCGAGTAAAAGCACAGTGACACCCAGCCTGGTTTGTCACAAAGCACAGCCAAGTGACATCCTGCTGACAGGGGTGGCTCTGGCAGCCCTGGATGTGTCCCCTCTGCCTCTCAGTGTGCCTTGGGCACCGTCATCGGTGGCCACGAGTGCCCCAGCCCACAGGGACATTACTCCCCATCCCCGTTGTCAGAAATGAGCTCTACATCCTGCCTTGCTGGCTGGCCACTCAGTTGGAAAAATAAATAACTCTTAAATAACACATCAGCAGCCTAAACCTTAACACGTACATTGACTGTGAGGCTTAGATCCAAAACTGTGTCTGCCCCAGTCCAGACCTTTGCTTTCACCACGAATTGCTGGATCAAAGCTCCCTCCAAGGCCAAGTTCTGTTGCCCTCTCTCTCCCATCACCTCCCCTGGCACAGAGACACGGACATACTCACTTGGTCAGCTCATAAGCCACCCGGCCGAGGAGCCGCATGGACCTCTCCCCGGTGATGTTTGGGAATTTGGCATTCCTGAAGGCTGCTTGAATGACCTGGGCCGTTTCCTGGTTCACTGTCAGTGGAAGAAAAGGGCAAATATCAAATTGCAATCTCTCCCGGCCGCAAAGTCAGATCCACACTCTGGATTAAAGCACTACAGAAGGCTTTTATCTGAGGCTTTTCCATTAGATTCAGGAAGCACTAGAAGTAGATTCAGAGTAAATTAAAAAAATTAAAAATCCCTAACTGTAACAGCTGATGGCAGCAAGGGACAACAGCGTGTGTGTCTCAACAGCCACCAGCGGGAGCTGTCTCCAGGGAATCGTGGCTAGCTTTCACACACCTCAGAAGCAGATTTTGGAAAGGTCAGGGTTGTGCTAATCCTTACACCACACAAGCTGCTGACTTTACCCGAGCAGTTTGCTTTGTTGCTGCTTGCTTGTATTGTAGTCAGCTCTTGGGTCCACAAAGAAAAGATTCTGATACTCAAGATTCTGTGCCCATTTTCCTAATGTTAGACAGTCCATTACAGCCTCAGCCACATGCTTGTATAGGATTCTTTCCTTCCAGAAATACCCTCTCTTAGTTTGGTCCAGCACAAATACATCTTTCTCTGCATGTACCACTTTCAAATGGGACAGGACAGAGCTGTTCCCACCCTCCACAGAAGAACTAAGTATTTCTCCCCCACCTGCAAAGCTCCCAAATCCTTGCAAATAAATCCACAGCAGCAGAGAACCTGTTTCCCCCCTTTCTGCATACCAAACTCAAGAGATGAGATTGCAAGGAAGAGAGAAATCAAACTCACATTTTTTCAAGCTTTTTCATTATGCCAAGCCCCAGTAGGAACAGCACTAAATCCTTGGGCTGAGGAGAGGGGCTGGGGACAATTTTCAAGCTGCTTTGCCTGTTCAGTTCAGGTGCCCATGCTTTAACCTGTGCTCCCAGGCAGGTGATTACACAAGAGACAGAGAAGCAAGACACCCCCTCACTTGGCTGGTCTGTCACTAACTTCTGGCAGAGACAGGGCAAACACAGCCCCAAAGAGCAGGCACTTACACAGCAATGCCGCGGGCTTGGTCATCCTGCAGACGATCCCTGTGGCTCTGTAGGGGAAGGGCCCAAACTCACAGGCTGCTGCTGCATGGACAAGCATTAGCAAGATGCTGAAGGTCCCCAGCATCTTCCTGCCAGCCCAGCGCATCTTCAGCCAGAGCAGAGAGCGCTGATGAGACCAAGTGATTCTTGACGGAGGCAGAGGCTGCTTTCATATCCCCCAGCAGAGCCCACTCGAAGCAGGACATGACCTGCTTCCTCCACTTATCAAAACTCATCACACATTTCCTAATCTTCCTATAGTTTCCTTAACACCATTCATGCTGCACGCTGCCTTCCTCCCCCAGCAAGTGTTTGGGCTGCAGGGTTTGGTGCTCCTGCCAAGAGTGCTTTAACCCAGGATATGTACGCACCAGGATGGGTGGAAAAAGCTGGAGGGGGATGGAAAGTGGAAGAGGATAAAGTCAAGGGAGCAGCCTCACATACTGCCTCAAGCCACTTCATCCTTTTTTCTTCATGCAGAAATATTCCTTATTTTGCATTCCTGCAGTAATTCCCCAGCGAAGCCCCGTTTGAAAGGTACTTGCATCATTCACTGCTCCCTCTTCCACTGATTTTATACACACTGTGGGGAAACTGAGGCACAGTCCTGGGAAGGGGGTGCTTCCTGCTACCACTATGTGAAACCATGTCTCCCACATCCCAGGAAAGCTCCATGGCCACAGGACTGGGATGCTTTTTGCCTCTTGGCTGGGTTTGTGAACAGTTTTATTTGCCACCATCCCACTAAGGCAGAGTTTTTCATGCACCCAGACTCTCAGCTGCTGTTTGGGGAACACCAGAGACCCAACTTCACATCCACACCTTGCGCACACCTGCCCTGTATGCCACTGTCCTCCCACACCTCTGCTATGCTGCTGGGGCCCATCCCAACCCCCAAACAACCTCCAGGACAAAACAGAGTGGGGTTATTTCAGCAAGGAGTCTCACAACAACTCCTGTGAACCTTTTTGCCAGCAAAGGCTGATGGAGAAGGACAGGTGAGACCTTGGCAGTGCTGCAGGAGCAGCCTCAATGCCCTGAGCAAGAGGAGGTGCCAGCCTCGCTCCTCTCCCTGGCAGATGCCTCATCCTCCCTGTGCAGGGTGAGCGCATTTCCCGCGGGGACCCCGCTGTCCAGCAGCCCCCACCCTGCCGTGCTGTTTTCTTCCTGAGTTGAGAAAGTGAACGGCCTCGGGTACCCTGCGGGAGGCACTCACGGTCACTGACCCGCCGAGGGAAGCCGAGCATCTGCAGCTCCCTCCAGGCTTCTGCAGGAGGGCAGCGTGGTGGCCATGGACAGACTGCCTGCTGCCAGCCCAAAGTGCTTTGCAAACGAACAGCTAATTGCTGGAAACACAAGGTAGAAAGACAGCAGGTGCTCGAGCAGCAGAGCTCCCACATGGCATCATCTCAGCTGCCACAACATCCCCACCGCCCTGGCTAGGAGAGCTCTTCCCAGGGCAGCTGCAAAGAGCATGGGCATGTTACAAAAGGATTTGAATTCACAAGGCTTTAACCATCTAACAGCTCTATTTTCTGTCCTACAGCTCTCAGTTCAAGGGATGTGGGCACAGTGGCCAATGCTTGGCATAGAGGGAATCCTGCAGGCCCCAAGAGGCCACAACCACCTCTTTGCCCAGGGCAGCAATTCACATCAGCATGGAGGAAAGGGAAAATGGGCATTTTGATACAGGGGTATTTGTCACCAGGGTAGATAAAGGCAGAAAGTCCAAGACCCCAGACCCACTGTGCTGGTCCAAGTAGATCCAGTGCATTTACAGCCCCCTTACAGGCCAGCTCCCCTGCCCCAGCACTGCTGCAGAGTCTGCTGTCAGCAGACAAGCAGAGCTCAGAGAAAAGGAGAACAGGGAACTGCCGGGCATTGACCTCCAGCAGGAACAGGAAGGCTGGAGACTTTCTGCCTACAACAGCAAAAGCATGTGGAACACAGATGCTGTGAGCATCCTTGTCCTGGAGTAACCAGGCAGAGGCCAGGGCAGCAGGGACACCACAGCCCACCCTCCTCCCAGTGCAAGGTCAGGCTAGGACAAGTCAGGTCACATTTAAAAGCCTAAGGAAAGGTTAATTTTGGCTAGCAGGAGGCAGGGCAGGCTTTAAACCCCAAAGAAAAGTTAAACGCACTGCAGAGGGGATGCTAGAAGACATTATCATAAATATTAGCTGTGTAAGGCTTTATCTGAAGGTTCATGCACGCGCACATGTACTCACCACCTAGCTGAGGACTGTCCTGTAACAGAGGTTGTTTTTCCCCACATTGTCCAGGGCAGAGGTACATCACAGTGCCATTAATCTTTGTGCTGCATTGACCAAAACATTTGGTGTTACCCTGCAGATGCTTCCTGAGAGAGCCTTCCAGGTACCCTGGCTGCACCCGTCAGCAGGATGGGCTCCAGCACCACTGCCAGGATTCACACAGCAGGTCAGCCCTGGGATGGCAGTAGGGTCAGCCCAAAGACCGCTGCTCCCATCTGTCCTAGAGGTTTATAGAATTGAGACAAAGAATATATTAAAACAAGGTTTATTTTATAAACCAGTTAAAGCTCCATCAACATCTGAATACAGAGTTGTGATGTCAAATGAAATTGGTACTGCCCGAGTTACTCAAGAGGTCTCAAAATTTTAGAAAGCAAGAGTAACCTGGAATCCACAATCACATGATAAGGTGAGGGCTCTCAACCTCGAAGAGTCTCCTTGGGTGATGTCCTGACCCCAGGGAAGGTTGCCCCACTGCAACTCCAAATTCTCCTGAAGCCAACTCAATTCTTTCTCTTCTGTACCAGTATCATCAATAACAACCTCTAAACAGCAAAAATAAGCTGGCACACACAGGTGGCCCTAAGTCAGCCCAGGCTTTTCACAGCTGAGGGTGCCCAGGGCAGCTGGGTTGGAGCTGGAAGTGCAGCCAGCTGTATTTCTGTGGCACTGACCCTGCACTGGCAAATCCAGGCTGAAAGAGCAGCAAATACGACATTCAGTGCTACTGCACAGGCCACTGAGGAGACACAAGACGGGCCCAGAAGCAACATTTCCCAGGATTTGTCCATCCCTCCCTGCCCAGGCAGGCAGCTGAACATGAACTGACCTCAAGCCCCTCACTGCAGGTTTGTGACCCAGCTGCACACCAGAAATGTTTCACCCCCACGATATCATGCCATTTGAAATTCACACCACATTAAACACTAGCAGGCATTTCAAGAGCTATTCTTGCACAGCAGAAGGGCTGGAGGGAGGTGATGAAGATGCAGTTGGCACATTTGGTAACACAGTGGGGGAGTAGCTGGGATGGCCTCTGAGGAGACACAGTTCGCATGCACTGCTTTGCAAATCCCACCAGCCTCACAGCTAGAAATGGATCACCAGGCAAAGACCAGAGGGAGGTTGCAACCCTCAGCTGGGCACTTGCACAGCTGTTGGCATGTCGCTGGCTGCTGAGAACAGCAACAACAGGCAAGTAAGTGCATAAGTGAAACAGCTCTTCAGAGAAAAAGGGGAAACCACACACAAACACACACACCACCATCAACAGCTTATCTGCTCTGAAGCAATCTCATTCTCATGAGATTTATGTTCCAGGAGCCGAGGACAGGACCATATCCGTAGTGACAAACAGGACTTGAGTGGTTCCCCAAGAAAGCAGCCTGTTAGGAGTCTCCACAACAAGAACAAAGGTGTCTGGGAAAACAGATTGTACATTTTTCCCTGACTTGTTTCTCAGTGGGGACAGAGAACTGCTCTCAACCAGGAGCAGCTGCCAGAGTGTTATCAGGGGACACAGCAGCAGAGGAACTGGCTTTATCCTGCTGCTCACTTTGCCACCCTGTGGACCTACAGAGGACTTTCACTGCCACAGCGTGCCTGCTCTCGGGAGCCCTGCACAACACATGCTGAACAGGCAGGGTGCTGCAGCTCACAGGCATGCAGAGGAGCTAAACCAGCAGCAGAAGCAGAGCTCAAAGCGTGAGCCAAGCCAAACTCAGCCTCCTAAACCCACAGCCTCAAGCCCCTTCTGGTCTCTGCAACTTCTGTCCCAGCAGAGGGGACAGTCTTGCTCTGGAAGATTCAAGGCTCATGTTTGCCTTATGTCCAACCTGGATTCCCTCATTTTCAGGGCCATGCTGTCACCCACAGCTGGCATCTGGGCTCTGTCCCCTTCCTTGCTATTCCTCCTTCCATACCTCACTGCTTACATTGACATCCCTCCAAGCTGATCTGCCTCGGTTTCTTTGATGCCTCACTCATCTCTGCTTGCTCCCAGGCTGCCTCGGGCAACCAGAGGCCTCCCCTGGCCAGGGCTCAGTGACAGCGTTAGGGCCACCCTAGACTCCCAACTCCATGTAACAGCAGGCTGGCTCAGCCACAGGTGCTTGGAGCTCTCAGCCAGGCACTGTTCCCTCACATCCCAGTGCTCCTGCCTGAGTGCACACCATTGGCAGCTGCCTCTGCAGGATTACGCAGGCTTTACTTCCACGTTGTGTCCTCTGCTGCAGTCACGGCTCCCCTCCACCCCAATGGCAGAGGTTAAGTGTTTCAAAGAGCCATTAAGGAAATGCTCTCTAAAGTCCAGGACTCTCACTGCATCCCTGCAGTGGCATTAGCTACACCTCATTAGTTTTTCACCTAGTTTTAAACCCATCTGCCTGCTCCTGGGAACAGCAAAAGCTGCAAGACAACAGATGTTTTGCTGTCGCTGATAAAATCTCAGATTAGAGATTTCACAAGTAATCCAGCACTATGTGCTCGTTGTCTCAACCATACCAAGCCAGTTTATTTCTGGCTGTCAAGAACTGCCCTCTCCTGCTAAGACTGAGCACAGGCACAGCTCAGTTAATTTAGGCACTTTGCCAAGACACCTGAGTGCTGGTTTGCTACACCCTGAGGGAGAAAAATCCACAATCCACAAAAAACTCTTGATGTGGAACATGCACAGTGCAGCAGCTCAGGGTGCAGCTGCCACACGAGCTGCAGCTGTGTCCAGGGTGGGGGAATGGTTGTCACCTGGCACCCACCCTGTGCCTACCACAGGGACAGGGACACAGACTGTGAGGGTGCAAAAGCCTGGGGATGCCTTTGTTCAGGTCGTGCAGTTCCCAGAGTAGAACCAGACCATTAGCAAGGCAAGAAAGAGTGGGCACCTCCTCCAGGAACATCCTCAAAGGCTAATGCAGGATATACCTGGGGTAACAAAACTGACCTCCTCTCAAATTATTTCGTTTTAAATATTTAAAAATTATTTTACCATTGTCCTACCCATCCTCCAAGTCTCCAGCAAACTGAAGATATGGCAGAAAAACAAACATGGAAAAGAATTTGTTCAAATCAAAAACACCACCAGGATTAAGTTGCTTCCACAAGTAACACCAACAAACCATGTCCAACATCAGTCTGATGTGAAGTGGCAAGATCAAGCATTGTCTGCTTATCCCAGCTGATGTGTGTTGGCCCTGCCAAGACACCCCTCAATAAACTGTCCTGTGAACTGCAGGCAGCAGAGGAAAAGAATGACAAGTTCCAGGAGTGGCAGCTGTTCCTAGACAGCACATTTCACACCAAGTTAAAACCCTGAGCCAAGACAGTGTGTTGCAACTCCACCACAAGTCTCAGGCAGGGTTCAAGGAGCCCAGCTTTCCAAACACCTGCAGAATTACCCGTTTCAAGATGTCCACGGCCTTTCTGTTACCAGCTTTCCATAAACAAACTCCAAGCTGTTCAAGGCACTTTACCTTCTAAAGGCTGCTGAAGAACGCAGTTGGGCAAGGAAGTGAGTTTAAGGCTCTGGAAGCATCTTTTCCCCTCATATCCCAACTCCATCATGACTTTTCAATACAAACCAGGCAAGAACACACCCTGTGCTTTGCACAGGTAGTCTTCTGATTGCTGCAGAGGATATGTACAAATGTGGATATAAACGCCTGCAAATTTTATTGCAATAACAGCCCTTAACCATATCAGAAATTAAAGGGAACACAATGAAGTAATACAAGAGTTGCACTGGAGTGAGAATGCAAAGTTGAATACATGAATTCAACTGCTTTAACTTTGCATCCAAAAGCAGTGAGGAAGTTTATCTTTTGCATAAGTTCTTGCTAAATATATTTAGACCTGAACACACTTGCTCTTCCCCCATGATTTGGCAGCAGGGCAGAGGGGAAGGAGCAAGGGCAGGGGGAACTAAATCTCGAATTTAAATTATCTGAATTTAGCAACATGAAATTTAGTCTGCAGCTCCACTGAGGTAATTGCTTATCCACATCACTGTCTTACAGTCCTCCACTTTGTCCAACAAGTAGATTGCACAACACATTCTTCATAGGGAAATATTTACAAAGAAGATTCAAAATATTGTTGAAGCATTTTAGCAATAGAACTTTCCTGAAAATCTGCTAATGCATATCTAGCAATTTTTGTTTGAGATCCTACACTCAGTGTAATTAAAATAGCATTTGAAACATTCCAACAGGAATCACATTGCACAGAAGAAGCAATTTGCTTCCCTAACATTTCTGCACACCTGCTCAGAGACTGTGCCTTTAGTGCACAAGTCCACAATGCCAAGCCTCTACATAGGTACCTAATAAATGCTATGGAACAAAGTTCTTTGGAATGAGGACAAGCATCTCAGTCTCTAGGCTGTAATGATGTAAGGCTTCTTGCAGTTTTATTTGCTTGGTCAGTGAAAGCCAGAGGAAGTGCCATCCATTTCCATGCCTGGTCTGGAGTTGGTATCCAGTTCTCTCAGGTGTCCACTGCAGTTTCAGACAAGCAGACTGGTGACAAATCAGTTGCGGGTCAGTCCAGGCCCTTCTGGAAGGAGGGATGCAAAGAAAGTCTTGAAAAAAACCCACACTGTGCTCACGAGTGAAGGGTGGGCCTGCTGCAGTTCTTGGAAAGCCTGTCCCTCATCAGGAGATGTCTGAGACTCATCTGCTCTGCCTCCATTTTCCCCCTGCCAAAACAAAGGATATTTGGTAAAGGAGAATTTCAGAAATGCATTAGAAAAATCAGGCATCAAACTGTGTGGTTTTGTTGCCCAAATGTCACTGTTTGAATATAAAATTTTTCAAGTAGCCCCAGATACAAAGTCAAAAACCCAAGCTGCATGCTGGCAGTACTGGTTAACTCACACTGGTGTCCAAGAACACTGTCCAGCATTATGTATTTATAGCTAATTAACTTTCACTGACATCAGAACTGTCAGCTTGAAATGAAAGACTCAGACTGCTTATAGACCCAAATCCTGCAGAGGTATAGCCTGAACCCTGCCCTCAGTTCCAGGCTGTGACAGACCACTTCCCATTACAGCTTCCTAAAGGACAGAAGCAGCTAAAAGATAACATTCATCCTGAAACATTTTGGAGAACTAAGGAATTCGCTACACCAACAGAGGACTCAGCTGGCGATTATTCTCCCATGGAAGATTGTCTCTTACAGAAGTTTCAAGAGAAGTTTTTTTCTAGTACACAATTATTAAACCAGAAGTGAAACCTCACAAGGTTTCATGGTTTAAAAATATTGCAAGACAATACCTGAAAGTTATTGTTCTGGTCCTGGTTTAGAGCATCTTGAGGAGGAACATTGCCTGGGAAGGGCTGAACCGGTCTTCGTCTAAATGGGAACCATCCAGCATGGTGCCTGGGGAAGGCAACAGATTCATTAAGTAATTAATGCTGTTTCAACATTACTCATCCTGTTACACAACAGCTGCACATCTGACTGCTCAGAGCTGCTGGCAACCATCAAGAGTAAAATTTAAGGACTTTCAGAGGAACAATTAGCCTTCACTCTCCAAGACTACATGTATGTCAGAAAAGCTGCTCCAGTTTTAACTCCTAGACCTACAATGCATACACCTTCATCACTTGTTCCACAGGTGATCAAAGAATTTTGGAGGACAGATTATCTTTCTCAGATAAGACTCCAAAGCATGGCAGCAGAGGGTCCATTATAATCTGTGTTTTTACCCTAATTATATTCCCCCACACAGAGAGGTTCAAAGGCAGTTCAGGACACTCCATTCAGTTCAGCCTGGCCTGCTCTCCAGAGGGGCAGCACAGCAGAAAAACTGCACGGATGCATGACTGAAACAGCAAGTGTGAGACCCTCTTCCCAGAGTTCAACCACTTGTTTCCCAACAAGAAACTAATTTTCTACACTGAACCTACAGGGCTGTCTGCTCTATGCAGCCAAATTGCTGGAGCTTTACAAGGGCTACTTTGGTTTCAAGTAGTTTTCTGAAACAGAAAGACAGCCACACCACAAACTGCAAAACCCCAGTGAGATCAGACACACTCTTCATTTAATCCAGGGACAGGCTTAATTATCTTTTTTCTAAATAGTGAGTTATAACAGGATACAGAGGAGTGGTTTGCCCTTTCCAGGTCCAAGAGTCCTATGAAGCTCAACTGCCAGGAAGCTGAGCACAGCAGAGAGCTCAGTACTTCAGTGAAACCCTCCTGAACAGGAAATATTAACACCATACACTTACAGATACATCAGAACAGTGCCACCCATGACGAGGAGGAGTCTGCTGATACTGGAGTAGAAATAGACCATGTTGACAAAAACATATAACAGTGTTGCTGAGTAGAGCCAGTCCAACCAGTCTCGATTGCCACCCTCCTCATCTTCCTCCATGAGGGGCCCCCCTTGGGCATTCATCCTCAAGTTCTGGTCAGCCACTGCATTAACCTGAGCAGCAACATTCTGGTTTCCAGGCTGGTTTTGGGCAGGAAATGGGTCTGGGAGAGGAGCTGGAGGTGTCACTGGTGCCACCGGTATCTCCTGAGAACGCCGTGCATGGGATGGGTCAGCAGATGCAGCAGTAGAAGCCAAGCTGGAACCAGAGAACAAAGTACAGAATGAGGCTTAGTCAAATCCTTTCACACTTCACACAGGCCCTGAAGATCTGCCCACCTTTAGCAATAGAGCCAGATCACATGCAAGTAGAAAGCATCAAGTTCAGAGGCTACAGAAGCATTAAAAACAAGGTTTAGTTCTACCCATAACAGCTGTATAGTGACTTCAACAAATCAAACCAGGCCACCCTCCCCTTTATCAACAATAATGTCAATATTTCACAAAAACAATTTAGATCAATCTGCAGGTAGTCTAAAAGCCTTCTGCAAGTCTCAGCTTGACCCGTCACTGATGTCCAATCAATGCCGCATGCACTTTGAGCAGTCAAAAAAAAAAAAGCAAAGGCTCATCAGCAGCATCAGATTTACCCTAGAGACACTTGCCCTCCCAATGAAGAGTCAGATACACAATGGGCAAGATTCAGAACCACTGGCCTGAACAGCAACAGAGCAGCACACTTAGGGGTACATTCTCACAACATTCAGCACAAGTTACGATGAAAAAGTCTCCAAGCACCATCAAGAGAGGCAGAACTGCCAGGAGCTCTCAGATTTCTTCTATTACAGTTTCTACTTCCTACTGGCAGCTTGGAATAGAACACTTACTATTGCATGTAATACTGTCTTGCATAAATCTGCTGGAACCAGGACATCTGAAGCATGCTGTAGGTTGTGTAAGCAGAGAAGCCAGGAGCCACGCTCTGGAAGGGATGCGGAGTTGTTTCCAGCCTTGGTCAAAATTTGAACACATTGAGCAGTCAACACTAGACAAACACTAGACAAACAGCAAGAGTAATTTATTACAGAACAATGTAAATGCTTCTGCCATTATGTGCACCCAAATACAAAATTCATTCTTCCTTCTAGACACCTCTTTACCCATGTGAATAAGGGGAAGATTTTCAACTAATAGCAGTACATTTTCCTTTAGATGCCACATCCTTGGAAGTGTTCAAGGCCAAGTTGGACAGAGCAACCTGATCTAGTGGAAGGCATCTCTCATGGCAGAGGGTTGGACTAGATGGCCTTTAAAGGTCCCTTCCAATCCAAATTATTCTACGTCCACTGAAGCTTCTATATAAAGCCTCATCATATTTGGCCCATGTTCTATGGATTTACAACAGCACATGTGGAATAAGGAGCTGGCATCCAACACAAACATACCATGTTAAAAACCTTAAAGATGTACATAAAATTGTATTTACCCATTACTGGCTTCTGCTGACAAGTGGCCACCTGAAGAGCTCCTCAATCTTGCACCATTTGAGGAAGACACAGTTGATTCCTGCCCAGCTTCTGATGGTAACTTGGGCTGATCAGCTTTAACCTACAGACAGCAGTGCAGCCAGTGAGGTTTATCCAGGACACCACATACACTTTAAGCAAAAAAGCTGCACCCCACAGAATATGCCCTTGTTTTAACACCTGGGCCCACACAGCACCTCTCAGTGCTGCCCCTGCTCTTGGGCACCACACCACAAGCACCTCTATCAGTATTTTAAAGCTCCTGGAACAAAATGGGTGGGATGCAAAATTGACTTGATGTTACTCTTTCCATTCACAAAATCTATACTGTATTTGTTACTTCTTATGCACACATTCAGGGTCCATCTGGTTATAAAAATATAAAATATAAAAGATACTTTGGCTTTTTCCTATGGCAAATTTGTACTGCTTGCCCAAACTGCTGTACACAGAGTTCAAGAGCTGTCCTGGGGTGATACATCCACCTGTCTAACATCCAGCCAAAGCTGACTCACATCTAACAACCACCAGGCATGGGTAGAGTCAGCTCACATTGTCTATATCGGGCATCAGGAACACACCTCTAGAAACCTTTGCCCAGCCACTTCAAAATAAGAATGGGTTTTGGCCATTTGTACTTGAGACCAGTCCATACTGAGCTCAAGCACTAAGGCTGAGCCTGTAGAGAGGAAGCCAAAGATGAGTCATTAATGGGAGCAGTTAAAGTGTCCGAGGCTCTCAGCCTTCTTCCCTCCTCACGCCCCACATACAGATCAGAACCATTTCCCCCAGCTTCTCTCTTCTGACCACAAGCTCAGTCTGCCCAAGCATGCCTGGGACATGGCAAGTCATATTCTATTTAATAAACAGATTTACTAGACATGGATTTACTAGAAAGCATTTCTCCCCTAAGCAGCATATCACAACTAGATCTTTCTTAACAGATGCCATGAGAATCTTTACTGATGAACTGTAGAGGCAGTTTTTTTAATCAGCTTAATCCAAATACATTCTCACATTCCCAAACAAATTATCACAAAGTAATACTGCTGCTGCACTAATAGGGAAAACCTGCAGTAACAGGGAACTTTAAAATGGCCATCCAACACTTCTCATTTTCAGTTACAAGCTCAGGATTCAGAGTTAACTTAAGTCTAATTACCTCTGATTTGGTTTCTTGCATATTTGAAGGAGTCTTGAACTTGTATACCAAATGAAGAGCATGCAGGTCCCCATGCTGAAATATAAGGGAAGATCTGTTAAAAAAAATATCCTTTCTCTGGATATATTTCAGCACATCATAAAAGATACTTTTTTATACCTTTGGCAACAATTCTCCCAGACAGTGGTGATCAAGCAGCAGCTTCCCAGAATAAATCAGCTTTTGGTCCTCTTCAGGCTGTGAAGAAAGAAAACAAAGAATAGGATTACTTGCTCTGCCAAGCACTAAACAACACAGCTTACAGCTGATGGAGAGAGGCAAGGAGTATCCCACATAGTAATGTGCAGAAGGAATTGTGCACATCTAAATTTGGCTGAAGTTATGAGAACAACTGAATGCCCAAGTGGGATATCATCAAGGTGCAAAACTGCATAAGAAGACAAAGTCCCTTGAGCAAAGAATTTAGTTACATGCTGTCTCTTTTACAGTCCCAACAAAAACATTAGTGTCTCTTAGAAACTGGGGTTTGGAGTTCCACCTAATCTGACCAGCACCAGAGGTGGTGTCAAGTAAATCTGTTACACCCCATCCGATGGGACCCAGCAGCTCTTCACTGGGAGCTGTCCCACAGCCAATGGTGGAAGCACACGGAGCCTGTTTCTGGGTAATCACCACGCTTCCAGGGAAAGCATGACAAAAGCATGGGAATCAGGCCTTCTCCCAGGCAACTAGTGACAGGACAAGCAGAAACAGCTTTAAGTTTGCAGGGCAGTCTCCAGCTGGATATTATGAAGATTTTATTCACTGAAGGAATGGCTAAGCATTGAAATGGGCTGCGCTGGGAAATGGTGGAGTCACTATCGCCGGAATTCTTCAAAGAATGAGTACAGACACAGCATTTCACAGCGTGGTTTAGTAGGGACAGTAGCATTTGGTCGAAGGTTGAACTTGGAGATATTTTTCCAAGTTTATTGATTCCATGAAGGCCACACACCCTCCTGCGGGAGCACTGCCCGTGGGAGCAGCGGGACACGGAGCGCAGCTGCTCCAGCAGCACTCACGCGTCAGCTCCCGTGTCCTGCGGCTCAGGGCGAAGGCACACTTCTGCATTTCAACCCCACAAGCCCCGTCACCCCGCCGTGCACAGCGCTGCGCCTCCCGTTCAACGGGAACGAGCCCTCAAGCCCCCAGGAAGGGCCTCGGCCGCCCGGCTGGGTGCGGTGCCCGGGCGCTGCTCCCCGGCACAGCGCGGTGCCAGCGGCCGCTGACGTCCCCGCACACCTGCAGGACGCGCCGTCCCGGGAGGGCGGTTAATCATTAACCGCGGCCGGGCCACAAACGAGTCCCGAAATAGCCCGAGCGCGCCCCAAGCGCGGCTGACGCAACCGGGACCGGGACGCCCCGGGGGGCAGGTACCGGTGCCGGAGCCCCGCGAGAGCCCCACAGCAGCTGCCGCCACTGCCCGGCGGGGACTCAGCCCCCAGCACCCACCCGGCGAGGCTGCGCGCAGGGACCCGCCCGGCGGGGCTGCGGGAAGGGGGATCGCGCACTCACCGGCGCGTCGGGCAGGAGCCGGCGCAGCTCGGTCTTGAGCCGGCGCACGGTCCAGGCGGGTTCGGCGCGGAGCCGGAGGTCGCGGTGCCGCTGCGCGGGGCTCCGCACCAGCAGCGACAGTGGCTCCTCCATGGTGGGCGCGAGGCGGGCGGCGATTGCAAAACCTTTCCCGGTGAGGGCTTTATAGGGGCCCGCCCCGCCGCAGGGCCGCGGTGGCTGCGGCTGATTGGTTGCAATGAGGGCAGGGGCGGGGGCTGCGACGTGGGCCAATGGGACGGGGCCTCGCGTGCGGTGCCGTGAGGAAANCGGGCCGGGATCGCTGTCGTCCCTCCCTCCCTCCACCACATCACCTGCGGGGTCAAACGCAGCTCTTAGGGACCCCTTGCTTCGCCTTCCCCCTCCCCTCCGCCCGCTGGAGCAGCACAACTCTGAGGAGCCCTGCATGTGCTGCATCCACAGCCTGATCCAGATGAAACATCCCCTTTTCTCCTATCGTTATTTTACCGGACCTGTGTAGCTACCTCAGCAGGTTTGCTGCGGGCTTTGTGGGTACAGGACAAACCATACTTCTGGGTGGAGCCAAAAGAAGCGTGCAGAGATGCTGGGGAAAATTAATAATTAATGAATTTTTTACTGACAAAAAAAATTTAAAAAGCCATAAAAATGTGGACCAGCAGCTTCTGAGTGCTCACCCCTCATGCCCTTCTTCCTGTGAGATGCGATCCAGCACCTAAAAACACCGTGGTAATGATCCCGATGCGCCGG
Source organism: Cnemophilus loriae (assembly GCA_013397755.1). NCBI lineage: Eukaryota > Metazoa > Chordata > Aves > Passeriformes > Corvidae > Cnemophilus > Cnemophilus loriae. Next base: position 213,729 of record VZTF01009093.1, on the reverse strand, counting down.
GAGGGGGTTTTCGCGTCCTTCAAAACAAAACTGTAGGAACATGAGACGTCGGATTTATCTCTCGGCACCGGCTATTTACTCTGCGTGTTTCAGGAGCTGCTCAGTGTTCCTTGGCAGCCAGACCTGTTGCCCAAAGGCACGGATGAGTCTGCAGCCAAGACCAGATTTTGCAACCAGGAAAGACACCCTGCCACGGGGATGCATCACCCCGCGGCTTCCCGGGGAAGAGCCCAGCCGAAGGGCAGCGCTGCCGTGGGAGCCGACAAAACAAAATCACCGAGAAATGAGCTGAGCCTGGGTCTGGTCGGGTGAACCCTCCGCGGCTGCCAGGGTACGTCCTTGTGAGGGTGGACAATTCCATCGGAGCCCATTCCTCTCTCACATCCACATCCCACAGCGAGCACTGAGGCTGCGCTCCTGCCTGCTCTGTCCTTGCTGTCCCTGGGAGGGTTCAATGCCCAGGTGGGCTTTGCCTCCCCAGCCTCTGCTCTGTGTCCCACCAGCCCAAGGAGACGCTGCCAGAGCTATTTGCTGTGCTTGCTCCATCAGCACAGACCATGATCCCTGTGCCTCAGCTCCTAATGACAGTGGGGAAAGACAAACACAGTGTCCAGGGCCACCCTTGCCATTGTCCACATTAAGGTCAAGGTGATTTTGCTGCTCGCTTGGTTGCAGCCTTTGCTCAGAGCGCCAAGAGAGCTCCTGTGGGTGGCAGTGACAGAGTAAAGCTGTGCAGGTGTTGGAGTGAAACCAGGATCTCGGACTCTGTGTGTTTAATCTGGGACTCCCTGTGCTGACCCATGGACCAGGTGAGCAGCTGTAGCCACAGCGCTGATCCTGCCTCGAGCTCAGGCCTCCTGTGCTTCTTCATCACAGACAAGAGGGGCAGAACTCAACTGAGCTGCTCTCTGCTTATTCCTTGTCAGAGCCATTGCTGGGAAAAATGCCTGCTCACTGGACAGACTCATCTGAATCCAGCACTGACCTGGCTTGGAGCAGGGGCAGGAGGAATGACTTCCTGAGGCACCTGAGTGCTAAACCTCAGCAGCCCCCCTCCATGTCTGGGGGTGCTGGACCCCCCAGAGAGCCAGACCCTCACCTGCCCCTACCCACAGCAGCCAAGAACTGGCGGATCTGGAGTCAGTTGACACATTTGGACATCGAGTAGCACATGCTCTGCTTCCAGAGGCTGATTCAGAGCTCCTGAGGCTGAGGCAAAACAAACACTTGCCCTGATACAGTCTGCTTAGCTTAACTCACTCTGTGGCAGCAGATAAGAGGCCGCAGCACAAACCAGAAGGTGTGACCAGCACATCACCCCACTGTCCTGCTGAACAATTAACTCCGATTTACCAAAATTGGAGATGAAGGGCTGCAGGCTGCTTTTGTCACCTGTGTAAATATTAACCACGGTGTAAATCAGGATTATCTCTCTGACCTCAACACAATTACTCTGTTTAAAAAAAAAAACAAAACTGAGGGGGCTGAGCGGGGTATTGCTGATGAGTTTACAGCTCTGTTTGTGGTCAGGCTGGTTTTCATGGCACGGCAATCACTCAGCACAGCAGGAACAGCCAGCAGAGAATTTGCCAGCACATGAGGAGATGCCCCATGGTCTCACAGCCTGGCATGCTCCTTTGCTCACCCAGGCACAGTGACACAGGGGACAAGCCTGCCAGGAGCCACAGTCCAGCTAACGCAGGCCTGGTGCTGTGGGGATGCCGGGGTGTGATGCAATTTTTTCCTGTCCAAAGGTTGCTCTCTGGGCCAGACCAGGATAAGGATCAAAGGGCAACAGAATCCAGACAAGCCAAGCTGATTGTCCAGACTTGGTTCGATATGTTTATTCTGTCAGAAGTGCTGTGCTCGTTAAGTGTCTGGCTTTAAAAACTGTTTCATGGTGCTGCTGTCGTGGCCCCTTTGGCTCCAAAATTCCTCGGAGTCCGTGAACAAGAGTTTGGTCTTGTTCAGGCGCTGGGGCCGGTGACCCTGGTGCCGACAGGCAGGGAGCTCACAGCAGGCTCTAGCATCGCTGGCAGAGCTGCCCCTCAGGGGGGTCTGCAGGGAAGGAGCTCTCTGGCTGTCCCCGAGTGCTTCTGTGCCCGAGCAGAGCCAGTTCTGCCAGAGACACATCCCAAGGGCGTCAGCTGTGGACACAGCATGGCAGCACCAAGGAGATGTGCTCTGGCTGCACATCCTGGCAGCCTGGTGCTGGGACGGGCACGGAGAGGCTTTGCCGCACACCCGCTGAACTTGGGCAGTGCCCCTTCACTCGCTCAGCTGTTCCACTGCTCAGTAAAGCAAATCATTCCCGAAACAATGAACCTTCCCTGGCCTGCACTGCTCTGGGGCAGCACAAAACTCCCCTGCCAGACAAGGGAGAAAAACCGGAACGAACGTGTAACCAGGAGGTGGGAAACGAGGGGCACAGCTGGAAAACATGCCCTGCCACCGCAGTTGCCTCTGCCAAAGGCCACCAAAATGGGGATATTCCCGGGCGGGGCCGAGGCTTCCACCGGTGACACTCGCGGGGATTCCGTGCGGATGCTGGCTGCGTGCCGGAGCCCGGTGTCCCCAGAGAGGGGCCGCTGTTGGGTTTAATGTGTCGCTAATGAGGTTCCTGACAGCGATGACGTGCCCGAGGTTACCGGCGCGGTGCCCAGTGCCGTTCGGGCGCGGCGGCGGCCCGACGGGGAGCGGAGCCGTGCTCGGGTGGAGCGACGGGGCCGACGTGGAGGGGATGGGGACGGGCATGGGGACGGGCATGGGGATGGGGACAGGGATGAGGATGGGGGTCCTGCCGCCCGCCCGTCCCCACCCCCGTTACCACGGCGACGTTGTCAGCAGCCGCC
>VZTF01009093.1:179465-210244 GCA_013397755.1 Cnemophilus loriae | reverse complement strand
CCTTGCCCAGATGTGTGCCCTCACCCAGATATGCACCATTATCCACCTGTGCCCACCCACCCATCCCTGTGCTCACCCACCCATCCCTGTGCTCACCCAGATGTGTGCACTCTGTTTCTACACCCTTATCCAGCTGTGCACTTGCCCAGCTGTGCCACTGCCTGCCCGGGACCCCCGGCAGGGTGCAGGGTGCCCTCCTTCCCAGGACGCGGTGGCCACCGCCTGCCCCGACAGCTGGGGTGTGACCCCCGCGGGCAGCGCGATCCTCGCAGTGTTTCTCAGCCTGTTCTTAATTGGCTTCCCCTTCGTCGTGACGGAAGAAGGCATTAATTAGCGCTGTTTCTCACCAGGTGCTACGGCAGCGCCCGTGTCGCAGGGAAGGGCCTCCTGGCAGCACGGAGTCTGCCACGGCTGGTGGTACGGCCAGAGGGTCCTTCCTCTGCCGCGGGGCCATCTTTCTGCCCCATCACTTCAGTGTTTAGGCAGAAAAACGGCCTCGCTCCATTTACTTTGTTTTTGGGACGGGCTCTTCCTGACTGGCCGTGCTGCCTCGGTGCTGGCGGGCTCCGGAGCCGGCAGCACCGAGGCTATGCCTGCCCTGGGGCAGCTCTCTGTGGTGCCCTGCCTGCATCAGTCCTGCCGGCCGGAGCCAGCCCTGCCCAGTCACCCTCTTCCTCCTCTTCCTCGTCCTCCTCTGCAGTTCGACGCTGAATTTCGCCGCTTTGCCATGAAGCGCTCTGGTGCTGGCAGCTTCCAGGACTTCTACCAGCTGCTGCAGACAGTGCACCAGATCCCACGGGTGGATGTGCTCCTGGGCTACACGGACATCCACGGCGACCTCCTGCCCATCAACAACGACGACAACTACCACAAAGCCCTGTCCTCTGCCACCCCCCTCCTCAGGGTCATCATCCAGAAGAAGGGTAAGCGGGGCACTGGATGCATCCTCCTGTCGAGAGAGATGAGCCACATCCCGCGGTACTGCTGGTTCCACCTTTGGACTGTGCCAGCGGGGGCATGGCTGGTCACATACCCTCCAGCCACTGCTTTGGTGGATGGATGTGGAGATGGTGGCACTGGGAGGCTGCCAGAACCCTGCCAGGGCTGTGGCACTCACACAGGCTCTCCCTGGCAGCTGAGGGCACCCGCCCCAGCCCAGCCTCATGTGACCTGGTGAGCAAAGGCAGATCCTTGCAATTCACCCCTTTGAAGTCATGTTTTCCAGCCGAGCTTGCGTGGGTTCCCTGATAACACCCGTGTTCATCCCGTGAGCACTGCGCCAGCAACCCCATCCAGCTCCCTGCCCTGATAAGGCAACAGCCATCATTTTGGCAGAGCTGTCAGGGTGCCGGATGCTGCTGGATTTTTGGTATTGGGAAGAGGCTTGGTGCCTCCCTGGCAGACCGGGGGCTTGCCCTGACCTTAGTGGCGTATTCCCAGGGAACCACTTCCTTGCACAGGTACACCAGATAGCATCCTGATAGCAGCATCCTGGCGAGGGTGAAAGCCTCCAAGAGACAAACACTCCGAGTACTTCTCCTGTTTGCAGGGAAAACAAGCCCATCCTCTTCCACTCGGTTTAGTAGCACTGAGCTTTTCTCTTTCGTAGCATCATCAGTCAGCAGTTCACAGAGCCAGAGTCTGACCCAGAGCCACAGTTTTCCTGGCACAGCATCCAGAGCAAGTTGTGTTTCCAGCTCATGTTAGTGGCATGAAGGCATGAAGTGCAGCAAGGGCTGAGGACACTCATGGCACACAGCCAGGGCCCAGACAGACCGGAGAGCACCCTGGGCGAGGGGTGATGCTGGTGGCCAGTCCTGGCTGCTGTGTCAGTTTTCCTGGGCTTTTGCATCAGGGTGGTGTGGGATGCCCTGGGCATGTGTTTCCTCTGTGGCCACATGGTGTGGGGGCTGGCAGCAGTGATCCAGGCTGCTGGATCCTGGTGTGCTCAGGGGCTGTCACTGCCAGTGCCGAACCATCCCCTGGAACCATCCCATTCCTGGCCCAATGCTTGGACCCAGGCTGTGACATGGAGACCTGGTGCAGCGGTGGGTGTGCCAGGGCTGCTGTAGCAGCATCACTCCTGCTCCCAAGAGCCATCCTGTCTGCTGCTGGAAAAGCCTGTGAGGGCCCACGGCTGACTGTGCCAAGACAGCATAGTGTGGAGAGGGAGCAGGCAGAGCCTGGCTCCATGGGCAGCATGATAAGGAAGGCAAGCAGGCAGCACCAGGGAGCCCCAGCACCCAGCTGTGCCCGCAGGAGAGGGGCCGCGGGGCTGGCAGCACCACAGGGAGGTGTGCAGAGAGGCCAGGAGCAAGTCCTGGGTGAATCACAGCTAATTTAAAATGGATCCAGGTCATCCCAAGGCTGGGCTGTCGTTGAACCGGTCTGGGTCGCTGAGGAATGTGGCTGCAGAGCCTCTCACACCGCCAGCTGCAGGGAGCTGTGCGCACACACAGGTGTGCTCCTGTCTGTGGGGGCTGCAGCAGCCAGTCCTTCCACAGCAAGGCAACAAGCAAAGGCTGCAGCTGAGCTCCCCTCTGTGCCATCACCCCGTTGGATGAAGCCATTCCTGCAGGGCAGCCTGGCTGGGACAACAGCACTGCCCATCCTTGGCTGGGCCAAGGCTCATGGGAAGGGCAGGGGAAAGCGTGGGACATTGCCAGGGCCACCATCGGGCTCATCCTTGGTGTGCTGGACCTGCCTGGCCCAGCCACTCTGCGCCCCTTGGAGAGGAGCTGTGTGCTGAAATAGCTGTGGGAAAGCCTCCGCCGCCCTTCCCCGAGCTAAAAATATGCCAAAGCTGTATGTGCAGGGAGATATTTATAAGCCAGGAGCCCTGGCAGGCTGGCTTGGCTAGGGAGAAATCCCGTGTCCCCTGGCCTTGAGGACATCCCCAGCAGCCCTGCAGCTGGAGCAGGGTCCAGATGCTGGTGGGGAACACTGTGGGGAATGTGCTGACCATGGAGCATCCAGATCCGGGCTCCCCCGTGGAAAGAGATGGGGAGAAACCAGGGAGGAACCAGGAGATACTCCCCAGCACCTGGTGGATGAGGCCAAAGATGATGGGTTGGAGCTGGCCCCCACAGAGCAGCCCCAGGGCACGGCCCAGAAGGAGGGAGTCAAACCCTGGGTGAAGGGGCCTGATGGTGGAATAAGAGACATGGGCACAAATCACAGTCTGGGATATTCAGGGGCCCTGAGGATGCTGCAGCCCTGAGATGAATTTCCAGGAGGTAGGGAGTCTCTGTTCCTGGGAATGGCAGAGTTCTGCAGGACACAGTGGAGGCTATCACCAACCCATGCCAGCGATATCCCTGCTCTAGTGGGGCAGGGGACTCTGGTGCTGTCTCCTGGGGTTGGACTCACCCTAAGGGAGTTGGCTGCCACCACAGCATATTTGTGTGGGGGCTCCTCTGTCCCCAAACCCAAACTGGGGCATGGCTGCAGCTCCCAGGCCATCAGGGCTGGCAGCTCTAGTGTTAAACTGCAGAGTTTGGCTTAAAGTGTGATTAAGGCTGAATCACTGCCTCGATCCCACTAATCCTGGCCTGTGTGCCTGTGTACGCTGGGTAATCCCAGGAGATGGGCCCCAGCGGAGACAGGCTGCAGGGAAAGCCAGGCTGATGATCTGGGGAGGAAAAGCTGGTGAGACCTGTGAGCAGGGCTCTTCTACCGACTGCTGCCCCAGCACCTGGGGCCAAGGGCATGCGTTCACACCCCCGGCAGCTGCGGTGCCTGACGTGTGTCCTCTCGTGCTCCCTACAGCAGAGTCTGATGCCAGCGTCTTCGCCTCCAACTCCTTGCAGCGGAAGAAGAAAGGGCTGCTGCGCCCAGCACACTATCGGGCCAAGCCTCACCTCCTCATCGGGATGCCCCAGGACTTCCGCCAGATCTCCTCCATCATTGACGTGGACATCCTGCCCGAGACCCACCGGCGCGTGCGGCTGCACAAGCACGGCTCCGACAAACCGCTGGGCTTCTACATCCGCGACGGCATCAGCGTGCGCGTGGCCCCGCAGGGCGTCGAGAAGGTGCCCGGCATCTTCATCTCCCGCCTGGTGAAGGGCGGCTTGGCTGAGAGCACGGGGCTGCTGGCGGTGAGCGACGAGATCCTGGAGGTGAATGGCATCGATGTGGCTGGCAAGTCCCTGGACCAAGTGACGGACATGATGGTGGCCAACAGCCACAACCTCATCATCACCGTCAAGCCGGCCAACCAGCGCAACAACGTCATCCGCAGCAGCAAGGCCTCGGGCAGCTCCGGCATGTCCACGGACAGCACCCCCAGCCAGCAGACTCCCAGCCCGGCCTCGCAGTACCTGAGCAACTACAGCACGGCTGAGAGCGACGAGGAGGGCGACCTGGTCATCGAGAGCGACAGCACATCCCACTACATCCCTGGGGGCTGCCCCAACGGGGGCCCTGCGGACGGACCGCTCCAACGGAGCCTGTCCCCGCACAGCTCGCGGGGCTCCCTGCAGTCCCTCGGCAGCCACGACGGCAGCCCTGGCAGGGGCAGCGGACGGGAGGATGGCACCCTCCTCACCCTATAGCTGCAGGGGCCTGCGCCACTCGGTGGCCGGCCGGGTTTCCGCTCATTCGGGCTGGATGTGGACGCCGGGGTGATGATGCGGCCAGCGGGCAGGGGTGGAAAGGGGCTGCCCACTGCCCTCTCCCACCCCCCATGTCCCTGGGAGCCCCACTGTGGCACCCACTCGAGCCGGGCACTGCCCCTCTGAGCCCCCTTGCCTCCCCTTCCAAGCAAGTGGGGTTTTTTAATTGTTTTATTGAAATATGCATCATTAATATATTGCAACGGACAGTAAAACTTTTTCTAGAAAGCACCACACTTGTCCCTGGTTCCTGTCACTGCAGAGAGGAGGGGGACAGTGGGTGGGTACCCCAGCCCTGTGCACAGAAGGCAGTGCCTGGGGGCAGTGACCTTGACCTTAGCACACCTTGTGACTTTGCTGCTGTGCTGGGTGACCCCACCGAGACCCATCGTGCCTGTCCCAGGACACATGTCCAGGCTGCTTCGGGCAGCCACGTGGCCTGATGGCCTGATGCAGTGAGCCTTGCTTGCCCCTCCCATTCCCACCTTGTCCCTGCTGCAGGGCCCTCACTAATGCAGGGACACCTGGTCTGGCAGCAGCACTTTGGCTGTCCCTCAGCCCTGCAAACGCTCCTGGGCATAGTGCAGCCCCATCCTCCTTCTTCAGCCCCAAGCTCAGGGCAGGGGGGGTCCATACCTGTCCCTGCTGCTCTGCTGCGGCTCCCAGCACCCTCAATCCCTCTCCCAAAGTGCCAAGCTGATGGTGGCACTCACTGCTGACAAGGGCTTGTGGTGGGACTGGCAAGAAGGAAGACCTGCAGCTCTCAGGGTCTGAAAAGCCAGCACCAACTCTCCATTCAGAGCCTCAGCCAGACCAGGGCAGGCAGAGAGTGCAGCAAGGGCTGAGGACACTCATGGCACACAGCCAGGGCCCAGACAGACCGGAGAGCAGACCTGGCAGCAAGGCTGGTAAGCCCAGGCTTGTTTTGGGCAGGGAGGTGCCTGGGGACTGTGCCCATGGCCCTCAGTCACTCTCATCCAGCCGGCTCAGCCTGGCTGTGGGTTTTGCCCCGACGTGGCCCCAGGGGCACATGGGGTGATTTTCCAGTTGGCATCCCACCTCCTCCAGCCCTCAAGTGCCAAAATATTCCCCAGCCCTTGGCAGTGGCGTCAGCCCCGACATCCCAGGGCACTGCAGTGTGCCAGGCGGCACAGGCAGGGCTAGAATACTCCACAGTATCCCCACCCCACAAAATCCTACCCAGGATGGAGCAACCCCTGCAATAAGGCAGCTGCTTGGGGGATCCATGCACAGTATCCCCACCCTGCATAGCAAAAGGAGACAGAGCAACAGTACAAGCTGCAACAAGAGAAAACTTGATGGGATTTCAGAGAGAAAAGTGTTCCCTCTGAGGCCAGCACTGTCTGGAGACAGAGCCCCAGCAAGGTGATGGGGGCAACCCTATCCCTGGAGATTCTCCTAATTCAGCTGGATATGGCTCCAAGCTGTGGCACCGAGCCTCTGCTGAGCAGGAGATGCACCAAGCCCTCCAGCAATCCCTTACAGCTTAAATTTTTCTTTGCTTCATGCAGAAGGATCTCTGCAAAGGTCTGCACAGGTTCCTGCATGGCATCTGAAGGTAAGGCAGCAGGGAGCTCATCTACATGATGGCACCTTCCCAGCCCCATCCTGCCAGCCTGTGGATGGAGATCCGGCAGGATTTTGCACATTCTCCACTCCATGTTCACCACCATGTCCCAGCACCCAGCCCTGTGAAACCCACGGCTCAACCCCTGCCTGCACTGTGCCAATGCTGCCCGTTTCTGCTGCCCACACCACTCCTCAGGCCCTGCTGGGCCCACTGGGAGCTGCACACACACTGCAAGATGGAAATGATGATTTATTGGAGTATCTCCTGCTCCACAGACAACAAAGGCTTCTCCAGACATCTGACCAGACCCTCCTGACAGCCCAGCCCTTCCCTGGGCAGAAAACACTGAAGCTCTGTGCCTCTTCCTTGTCCCCAAGCTGTCCCCTGAGCCCTCACGTGCTAAGGATGAGCCATGGCCATGGTCCAGCTCCAGAGAAAGAGGGTGACAAGGAACACCACAGCAGCACAAGAGACCTCCTACCAGTTTCTAGAAGTAGGAGAAAAGAGGAAAGTAAGAAGTGATGCCATGGATCTAGAGCAGAGCTGATCTGTGAGAAGTCAAGCAGCAGAGACAGCTGTTCTCCAGACCAGTGAGCAGGGCCTTTATTGGGGCATCTCTCTCCCTTTCCTGTAGACAAGATACAGCACTGAAAGGTGAGCAAGAGATGCCAGCTGCATATCGGACACTGTATTGGCACCTGCATGGGCCCAGGGTCTGGAACTTGGCTTCCTCTCCTTCCCTCCCAAAAAGTGATGTCCATTCCTGCCCAGCAATGAAGGATGTTCAGGCAGAGCAGCACAGCACACCTGGCCCCACCAGCTCAGGAGTCCAGCTTGATGAAGACTTTGGGCCTTTGGAAAATTTTGATCGCCTCATCTATCTGAGAGAGCTTCCTCTCGAGCTCTACCCGCCTCTTCTGCATCTTGAGGCTGTCTCCACGCATTGGCAGCAGAACCAGGTCCTTTATCAGCTGCTCCTGGCCTGTAAAAAGAGAAAAAAACAAGTTGTGTAAGTTGAAGAGCAAAGAAATCCATCCTTTTTCTAGTGCTACAAACATGAACATGATAGCAGCACTGGAACAAAGACCTAGAATCCTTCAATTCAAAGCTTAGCTGGATGAGGACCTGAGAGACCTGCTCCAGCTTTGAGAACCAAGGATTGGACTAGAGACCTCTGAAGGTCCCTTCCAACCAAAATCTTTCTAACATTTTAGGAGCAATAGCAACCCTAACATCAGGTCCACTGGACACGTCTGCTCCAGAGAGCCAGTCTCATAACCTGCAGGACATTGACTGATTGCTCTTTCCATGCACACAGCTCACATCCTGCCTACGCATGCCTTAATCCAGGCAACTCTCCAAGTGGCAGGAATCTGTGTCCCCATGTCTCTTGTCCCTTGTCTTGATCGTCTGTTTTTCTGAGCTGGAATCCCCGTTTCTTTTCCTCTTACTCTGCTGCAGGTTGCCGAGGGTCTCCAGCCGCTGGCTGTCCGGCATCATGGTGTGACCGGGTGGTGTGTCGGGGTCTGGCAGGTTCCGCAGCCGCTCCTCCATCTGCTTGCGCCACAGCTCCTTCCTCTCCAGCAGGCTGTGAGGCAAAGGAGAGCAGTTGTCAGCACATCTGGCAGGAGGGGTGGCCCAGGGGCGCAGGCAGAGGCCAGGAATGTGCCCTTCAAAACCCCACCAGGTTCTGTGTCACTGCCTGAGGGCCACAGGGACCCACGTGCTGGCACACACCCTCGTGGTGGGGGATACACTGGGTTTAACCCACACGCGTGGACCAGCAAATGTGCTCCACATGCACCAAAGGGCTGCTGGGAGAGATGCACTCAGGCCAACACGTGCTCCTTGGAGACAAGGGCTGCTGCTCCTCACTTCTGGCTCACTGAGTCCTCGCCAAACCATCTGTGGGTCAGTGGCAGAATGAAGTCGGACACAGCAGCTCATGGCCAGGGATGCTGGCAGGGAACAGCACAGCCAAAGGGCTGGCACCATGGTCATTCCTAGGATAGGGTCACCCAGGAACTGTTTTCCATGCAGAACCCCAAAATGCATGGCACTAGCTGGATGTTCCTCAGAACCCAGGCCCAAGGCAGGATGGAGGAACACTCGTGAGGTGGAGCAGAGAGGTCTCTGCCTCTCCAAAACCAGACCTTTTAATGCCAAAGCTACATCATATGGAACAAAGCTTACCAAGGGGCAGGAGCACATTTCTCAAGGTACATAGAGCTTCCCTATATCAGCATCATTGCACAACAGCAAGCAAGGAAGAAGGAGACGAAACTCCCTGTGAGCCCTGTCACACTGGGCATGGGATGCTGGTTAAGTCAAGAAAGCAGGAGGGACAGTGTTTACTCCCCAGGTCACAGAAAACGGCACTGCTGCACATGGCGAGTGCACCTCTGTGCCCAGCCCATCTCGCTGGGCTGGGGGATGCAATTAAGACTGTTACAGTCTCGTAGAGCAGAGAGGGGCACACGTACTACTGGGGGACATGGCCCTTTTGCTTGGCGTTGTATTCCTCCTGCTCCCGGTGCTTCTGCTCCAGCAGCTCGGCCAGCGCCTGCAGGGACTGGGAGCGGCGCAGCGGGGCCCGCTTGGCAGCGCAGGCGTTGTGCCTGATGAAGTCAACGCTCCTGCCCTCCACCTGCAGCTGGAAGAAGAGAGAGTGAGGAATCAAGGGCAGGCTGGGCACATGCACACAGCCAGGTGCCACTGTCCACACGAGGGAAAAAGCAAAAAGGCACCACACAAGATACTGAATTGTAGGACAGCAGGACAGGCGGACCCTCAGCACAGCCTCAGTGTGCAGCCATAGACGGGCAGGAGCCACAGCCATGGTTTGGGAAGGCAGGCACCAAAAGTTAAGCCTAAACCTGGCCTCTTTAAGGTCCCCAAGATAACCACATGCCTTAAAAGCCAGAAGGACAGAAAAAAACAGCCTTGACATAGTCCCCATGGCTCCTACTGGTGCATTTTGAGGGCAGAGGAAAAACAGGTTGGGCGCTCACCAGGCCAGGAAATGCAACAGAACCCCTGGCAGAGCAGGAACTTTGCTGATCCTTGGGGCACTTCCCCAGAGACAGCACCTCCACCACAGCTCCTCTGCTGGACCAAACAGGGGAGAAGGTGGCTGTGTTTGCATTTAAGGTTTTCCTGGTTTTCGTCCTTTGGAGGTCATGTCCTATTTAATTAAGTCATTCATGGCATTTAGGAACCAACAAACTGACAACTTCACACTTGCCAAGTGAAAAGGACATGAGTCATGGAGCTGTTTAGGACCTCCCAAACAGACTACTTGAAAGGCTTAACTACTAATGCTGATTTAACTCTCCTTAATAAAATGCACACCCACTTCCCAAATTTTTATCTAACGTCCAGAAGCCACAGTTCCTTTGATTATAGTGGGAACAGCCTCCAAATCCCCAAGACCTCCTGCAAAGCCCTTGGAAGAGCAGATTTGAGATTGCTGGCATGAGGAGGTGGAATTTTCAAAGGGAACTTCATGATCTCCTTAACTATGAATGAGGGTGAAGCTAGAATTAACAGTCCCTGAACACCCATCTCACCACCCCAGTGACCAAGACCCTGTTCCTTCCCTTCAGCCAGGAACAGTATTTACAGATCTCCCTGCTCATTCATGCAGCACGTCTGATCCAACACTTTAGAAGAAGACGTGAAGAGTTCAAAGCAGGAGCAATGGATCAGTGCCAGAAATCCCTGGGATGGATGCAGTTAGTGTGTAACTCACCTTGGTTTCAGCACCCTGTGCCTCTGGAGCCTCTGTTTCTGCTCCTGCTTTCGCTCTGACAGGCCTTGGGGACAGTGGTCTGCACGGCTTGATCCCAGAGCCACAGCGAGAATATGCCCTCAGGAAATTCACAGCCTCGGGATTTCGAGGTGGGGAGGTCTCCTGGGAAAGGCAAGAAAAGATCCACCAGTGGAGGGAGGCTGGAGCAAAGAGAAACCCTCCCAACCAAGTCTAGGTGGTCAACCACGAGCAAAGCCACAGCTTTCCAGCAGGCACACGACAGCACACACTTTCTGCCATGGCCTGACAGAAGTCCTTGGAGGAAGAATCTGTAGTCAGCCAGCAAAGGGCAACAAACAGCAACAGATCCAGACCTGGCCACTAAAAGAATTGCTAAGAAATGGGGGAAATCTGCAGAAACACATTTGGATCAAACAGGAAGCTGCCTGCTGAGGTGCTGTTCCCAAGTGCTGCTCTGCTCAGCACCTCAAATCTGTGTTTATATCACTCTAGAAATAAAAAGGAGCAGAGAGTGAAGGAGTCTGGTGGAATTGCACTGAGGGGCATCCTCAAAGGCTGTGGTTAGCACTGGCACAGGGTGACAGTACCTGATGCCTAGCAGATAGTCTGGGGCTATCTCAGACAGTCTTGTTGCAAACAAACCCTGAAAACTGAAAGTTGACACTGTGACAAGTGGGTGACCTTACGAAAAATGCAGCTGGGGCACTGCTCTGCCCTTGGGAGTGATGGGAACTGCACAGGGCCACCCTCAGATCTTTACAAACCCAAGGTCTCAGCTGAACTGCATCTCCCTGGGGAAGATTCCTTCTTGCCTGGCCCATTCAGCTGGGTAGAGCTGCTGATGGTGGGATTGGGCAGCCACATCGGTGGGTTTGGTGTGAGGAGCAGGGTATGGGATGCCCTCAGGACTGCCCAGACTGTTCATGCTCCAAAGATGATCAGTCTTGTTACAACAGATCTGGATCTCTCTGGTAAGTTAATGAGAATTGCCTTTACCTAGCATAGTTGGCTTGAAGTTGAGTGAGTTTGTAACCTCAGGAGCACACAGCACAGCTTGCCCCATCTCCCTCCACAGGAGCACTGGGACTGCCAGAGCCCTTTCCAAGACAACTGCTACAGTTAACAGCCTCAGGGACAGAAGAAACTCCGCATTAGTCATCAACATCCAGCAGAATCAACTGAAACTCTGAGCAGCAGTAGCAGCTCCACAGAAGATGGAGATCCTTCACAGGGAACACCTCAGCTCCAGGAGAGCCAAAGCAACAGTTAAAGCACCATGAGTCAGTGCCAGGGCCTCTCTGGAGGAATACACGGAGCACAAGTAACACACCACGCAGAAACTGCCTGCGCAGAGACCACCCCCTTTCCGCAAAACAAAGGAAGAAATTAGCTCAATCTTCCTCTAACCCAGAGGATTTGTCAAACAAGAGCGTAGGCTTGTGTTCTTGAAGCACTCGTGGGTTTGCTCCCATGTGTGGAAAGGTCATGGACATCAGAGAGGTTGGTGACACACCAGGAAGAAGAGACACAGCAGTTGGAACCACTGGCTTGGGAATCATCTTGCCAATTTCTGCAGTTGTTATCAATACATGTCATTTTAGCATCAAAAGCTGGCCACGGATGAAAGGGAAGCAATGCAGGGATGAGGAGGAACTTGAAGGCTCTAACTCAGCATCCTCACAGGCTGCGCTGATCTACGAGGCCTCAACCCTGACTGCCTGGAAATGTCTGCGTGACCCCACTGAGCAGTGGTTGTTCACCAGGACAATCACTTGGGGAAGAGCGTCTGGATACACACTGCCCACTTTGTATCCACAGGGTGGGAATAGTTGGACTGAGGCTCAGTGCAGCCTGCAGACCTGCCTCTGACGACGATCCATGGGACAAAATGCCACAGCCTTTTGGCACAAACCCCAGGGAAGCACTGCCCCAAACATGTGGAAGCTGAAAAGCCAGATGGGAGCATCCCTCGGCAGGAAATGCGACTACAAGGGGGAAGCAGGACAGGGATTATTGCAGCAATCACTCTCTGGACCCAAACCACACACTCTCACTCACAGCCCCACCGCCACATCTGCCCATTGTGCTTCAGCACTGAGATGCCCCAGATCCTGCAGGCTCCAGGACCCTCCTGTCTCCATCATCCCACCGTCCCTCATGGCTGAGCCACATCCCAAGCCTGGAGAGTTCAAGAGTTCCTCCATAGATACCAACCTGCAGTTTGGCCTTCACCTTTGACTCCACGTTTTCATATTTCTGGGACTTCCACAGAGCTTTCACAGGCTTGGGCTGGCTGCGCTCTTGGGCTCGTTCCTTCTCTTTGCACTTCTTCTGAATCTCCTTTATCCGCCTCACATTTTCCTTCTCGTAGTCCTTGGCCTCTTTCCCTGCACAGCAAGGGGAGACAGGCCTTCACCTCCCAGACACTGCCACAGGAATCAGGCTCTCGGAGCACTGGCACCAGAGCCCACAGATCCCTTCCAAAGCTGGTCCAACAGCCCAGAGAACCAGCAAGCTCTCCTCTCCTGCAGACTAGACCATCTCTGCATCCTGCCCCTGTTAGATGCACACTCCCAGACCGACTCTTCTGCCAGAGGATCCCACCATGCCCAGATGAGCATCAGCACAGGTCTGTGCACACTGCTGGTGTTCACAGACTCCCTGGTTCTCCACTTGTCCCAGTGTGGACTATGCCAGACAAGCCATGCCAGCACACTCTCAAGAGCAAGGTCAATTCCCAGTTCAGCTTCCATGGTGTTTCTGAAGTAGAGAGGGTTGATTAATGGCAGCTGCAGAGCCTTGAACTTGCACTGTTCCTGGTTTCAGGGTCAGCCATTGTCCCATGTTCAAGTGGACACAAGATTACGGATTAGGGTTTTTTTTTGTTTTGTTTTTGAATCAAAAATTATCCTTCCTTGAGCTCACCAAGACAGGGAATATCTCAGCTGACACAACCAGACCCTCGTCTGTTCCCCTTCTTGCTTGGGCATAGCAGTTGTGGCATCCACCACACTGGCACCAGCTCAGGGCAATGCCAGCACATTAAGTAAATTAAAATGACACACAGGGCTCAACCCTATCTCCTTCCTGGCCCTCTGAACATATTCTGGGTGACATCCCTGGAGAAGGCAATGTATTTTGCAAAGATGTTCTCAGTATCCACATACACAGACACTCTTCCCAAATCCTGCCTGGTTTCACCAACAAGGAACTTGCCATGTTAAACATCCTCAACACATCAAGGTTTTGTTTGAGTCATGTATAAGTTTGACTATAAAGAAGTCCAAATTTTTGCACCTTTCTTAAAGTCCCTCTTCCCATTCTAAACCTGAGACTGGAGCCAGGGTGGCCAAAACATCACTGGCTCCAGCACAGGTGACTCCACTGCCAGGCCAAAAGCCAGAGATCAGGTGACCAGCCCTGTGAAGCTCAAGCTCTCCTCAGGCAGCAGATCCTGGGAATCCACCCCAAATCCCCGATGCTTCATCCCTGGCCCCAAAGGCAGCTGAGGCCAGCTGTGATTTGGCTGTACTTACTCTTGACTGGCAGCCCCCCGTCAAGGGAGATCCCTTCGAGCTGCAGTAAGAGGCTGAGTGTCCCTTTCTGTCCCTTCTCCAGGAAGTCCTTTCCACTGGGGCGAATGCGAGGGGCTGGCTGGGCCTGGCGGGCACTGCCCAAAGCAGGGTAAGGGTTGGGAGCTGGGTCCAGGGGGCCAGAGGTTAAATACAGCCTCTGAGCATTTCCTTCCAGCCTCCCTCGAGCTGCAGAGAAAGAAAAAGGAGAACCTTGTCAGGAAACAATCTTACCTCAGTTTTCTTCACCCACAGCCTACAAACAATGTGAAGACCCCCTCTACACCCCTGCCTTATGCTTTCCTATCTTTCAACCAGCTGTACAGACCACTTTAGGATCACCATCAGAAGCACCTTCATCAATGTGAATAGAGACTGTCGAGGATGCCAAGTGATAAGGACATCAAACTGTGTCATGCCAAAGCACAAATCCCCAAACCTGCAACAAGCATCAAGGACTCACCTGAGAAGGGGCGTTTGTAATACTCTGGAAAGAGCGTTGGGTCTGGAGGAATGGGTCCAGAAATCCTGGATGGCCCTTCACACATCCTGCCACACGTTGCTCTGCCTCTGCCACAGAAACCAACCACCACTGAGAACAGAAATGAACAGGGCTCACTGAGCCACTGAAAAGCTACATTTTATATATATATATATATATATATACACACATGTATAGGGCAATTTCTGACTTTCATTTGACAGCTCACCCCCAGCTCCAGAGATGTCCTGCAGGTAGAAACCACCCCAAATTGGACTCCATGCAGGTGAAACAATGGGTCCAGCAGCCCTGTCCCCACTGTGGGTCTAATCAGTGTTTTTACCAGTGCTGAAAGTGTCCACAGTTGCTGTAATATTGGTACCTTCAGTACAAAAAATCCTTCCTGGCTTTGTTCTCCCATATGGAAACATCTAATGCAGACACAGAAGGAGTGAACAGGAAACACGAGATAGCTGGCCATCATCTGGCAGGTTTTAGCCTGAGATTTGATTTATCCTGTACCCTGGGCTCCCTCTAAATGTCTCCTGTGGTTCAAACACAACCTGTCCAGAGGAAGCTGAAGCTCCAGCCCCACAGGGCCATATCCTCCTTGAGAACACACCTGTGCTGTCACCATCCCTGAGCAGGCTGGGGCTGACCCTCAGAAGGACAAACACTTTACAAAAAGACAAAACACTTCACTCCAGGACTATGCAGGGGCAGAGACTGGATTTCTGGGGAAGAGCCCAGATGGTTTCTCAGGTCTTGGGGAGAACAGAGTTACTTGCTTAGAAGAACATGTTTTTAATTTCTGAAGTACTTTTCAAAGCAGTCAAAGCAGCACACATCCACAGGTCCCTGCCCTGGCCCACACGGGTCCCTGTTGCCTCTCTTCTCTCCACGACAGAAGCACAGACCCACCAGGAAGGGGCAGGAGCAGCCAGCATCAATTTCCCTGCACTGTTCACCAAGATCTCCTGGACAGCATTTTTATGCCTGCAACAAACCTGCTGAGAACATGAGGATGCAGGATGCTACACCAGCAGGCACAGACTGCTGGTGAGCTCTCAGCAGATGCCACAACAGCCTCATGAGAGTCACACCATGATTTTGACAGGCGCCAGGGCAGCTTGGCTGGAGTCACTGCTGTAAGAGCTGGGGCTACAACCTGCACTCCCTGACTCCTGAGGCAGTAATTTAAACATTTCTGAGACAACTCGACGGGCAGAACTCCTTTCAGGATCCTCGGCATGCCAGCACTGACGGGACGCAGCATCTGCAGTTTAATTTATAAACCAATAAATGATCAGTGCAAGGCTGAGTGAGTCTGAGTCATAGCAACTAATGCACTGCAGTCTTCCCTGCTAAATCACCCCTGTTGACATGAGACCCATTAGCAAAATGCTGTTATTCATCTCCCGGACACAACGGCAGAGGCAATGTAAGCAGTGCTGACTGCTGCACACCAGCATGCATGTGCAGCCTGTACCCAGCTGCTCTGGAAAAGCTATTTCTGAAAAGCAGGCACAGACTCTCAGCCAGAGATAAAAGGATGCTGGCTTGGTATTATTTAATCTCCTCGATAATGGATCCAACTAAGCCAGAACAGCCTCTCTTATTCTAGAGAAAAAAAAAAAAAAGCATTCACCATGAGATCACTCCAGAACAGCTACTGGCTTTGAAATGCACATCTGATCTTGATCTGAACTCGAGTCCCAACCCAGTGATTTACACGCAAAATGACAGGCTGAAATCAAGACCTGTAACAGAGCAGACAATTATTGCAGGGGATTGAAGGAGGAAAGGCAAGCTGATGGGAGGCGGGGGATGGAAGGCTCGTTTTATACCTTCACATCCCAACTGCACCCTGCCCTGCTGCAGGGAATTTGCAAATGACACCCACTCCCTGATTTGCAAGTCACATCACCTCTGGCTTGGGATCTTGCAAGATCAGACAACCTCATTACAACAGGGATCATCTTGCCTATGTAGGGACCTACGAGGGACACAAGCCCCCAGCAGCAGTGTCCCAGCCCCAGGAAGCAGCTGCCAAGCCTCAGTTACCAACCACTGGTACAGACTTCCCAAGCTGCTGCTCTGCTCCTGCTGGCCACGGGCCTATTTGGGGGACACGAGTGAGAGACCATCATGGCTCACTGCTGCCAAGAGGGCCTGCGTGACCTCCTCTGCTGTCATTCCCACCTGCTTCATTTCTCGGGACAGCTTTGCAGCACCAAAGGTCCTGTGCTGAGCCAATTCCACTCACTACCCCTGCATTAAACAAGCCACTTCTTTCACTCGGTTCGTCTTCTGCCCATGTAACCTTTTGTCCAAAAGGAATATGGCTTTTATGTCCACGGGGGGATCAGAGAAGCACTGGAGCAAGCACCAGGGAAAAACAGCAGGAGCACATACTCATGAACACAGAGGAGAGGGATGAGAGAACAGGGTCAGCCCTCTTGGGCAGCAACCTGATCGCTGCCTGCACCCAGGAAAGCATCTTCTTTACCACCACATCAGAAACCTAAACACCAACAATGCAGTACCCGACCTGCTGCCACCAGACAGGCACCATTTATGCATTCACAGGCTGTGAGATGCAGGCACACTCTGCAGATCCAGGCTGAGTAACTGCAGGCAAACAGATTTATGTGTGCAACTCCTCTCTGTTCCTCCACTCCGCCAGCCTGCGGACTCCCTCGGGAAGAGTCACAGCTCCCAGCCACCCTGCACAGCTACAGGAGGCACAGAGCAGTTGCTGGAGTAACCCAACAACTTCAACACTGCTCATTCACCCCAGCGTGCTGCTCCCTTCTCCACCAGAACCATGGCTTTATGCTGGCCTAGGAGCCAAGCAATGCAGGCTCCAGCTCTCTCTCTCCCAGAGTGTCTGCAAGTTTAATAATCATTAACTCGACTCTGTGCCCTTTGCTGCAGCTGACCAAGTGGTAAAAATGCTACTTATCCCCCTGGTAAACTGAGTCCTTTCAGAGCCTGTAAGTGCCACAGCTTCCTTTTGTGACTTGTTTTTGGCATTGTAGTTAAGGTAACTGCAAAACATGGGAACAGACAAGCCTCAGGCAGGTGCATTTCACAGCCTTGAACCCTCGGCATCTGACTTTGAAGCATTCCCTCCTCTTCACAGATGACATTTTCACTGTGCCTGGGTCCCTGGCCAGGAAGCTGCTACCACATACAAAGCTGATGCCAGCCCAGCTTCTTGCCTTTATGAGCCAATCTCTGCAAAAAGCATGGGAAAAAACATCCCACGGTTGTGATAAGCTGTGATAAGCAGAGCAAGTCATCTGCAGCAAATCAAAGGGCTAATCTCCGTGCAGCTGGTCTTGCATGTTTGATTCCTTCCTCAACAGTCTTAGCTGAAATGGAAAGTCACATCAGGATAACTTCCATGCCAGAGGGCTGCACCAAAACAGGCGGGTACCTGGATCTGTGACCATTCCTCCTGAAGAACTGGGAGTCGGGACCACAGGTCAATGTGCTGTGAACCTACCCAGTGGCTTTTGTCCCTGCCTAAGCTTTCTCCTTGCTGACTGCTTTGGGAGAGATTAATATTCTCATTTTAATACTATTCCCCATGCAGGTTTCCCCAGGTCTCACCAGCTCTTCCCCACCTGCCAGTCTCAAAGACCCATTTTTTCTTTTGTCTCTCTGAAAACAGAGGGACAGGTACAGCCAGGTGTGATACCGGCATCTGCGTTTCTGGGAGCTGGTATCTACCAACAGCTCTTCAGGAATAAAGCCAGCTTGGACAGTCTACCCAGGAGTCAGACGCATTTCCTGCAGCAGCTGGAGCAGGAGCTGAACGAGGGCCGTGCTCGGCACTGGAGGGTGGGCAGAGACTGATGTGGGTATTACAGAGCTGCAGCGCAGTCCTCTCGGTGGAGGGCAAGGACAGATGACGACACGCAGGCCCCACCTCAACGCGTGGGATTCCTCTCGGATGCAAGGATGAGCCCCGTGCTGAGGCTGGAGCTTGCGTGGCAGCCCCCAGCTCCTCCGGCCGGGCTGGCACGGGAGATCAACACCAGCCCTGCCTGGGGACACACGCGGAGACCTGGCACCGCGCTGAGCGACAGCGGGCACCGCTGGGGGACCGGCACCGCCGGGGGTCCCTGCGGGACCTTCCTGGCTCCCTTCGCCCGGGGAGAGGGGTTCGGGAGGCGCTGCCAGCAGCGCAGTCCCGGGGTGCCGGGGGCCCGCAGCCTCCCCCCGCNCCCCGCCGCTCCCCGGCAACCGCCGCTTCCGCCGGGATGGGCGGGCCCGGCCCGGAGCGCCCCCGGCTCTGCTGCCGAGGCCCCGCCGGCTGTGCTCGGGCAGCTGCGGCACACGAGGGGCACTGACCCCAGGTCCCTAATGCACATCTGCGTTAAACACACAGGGACGGCACGGGGGAATCCAGGCTTCACGGCTGGGATCCGCCTCGTCCGTAGGGGCGCTCCTGTGGCCACCGTCCCGCTCCGCCTGCGGAGGGCAGCTTCATCCTGTAGATATCTCATCCATTTTACATGGCGCACAGACTCCACAGACTAGATGCTCACACCTACGGTAGGATCACTGAGTACAACTCCTGGCCCTGCACAGGACAACCCCAAGAATCCCACCCTGTGCCTTTCAGAGCATTGTCCAAATTCTCCTTGAACTCTGGCAAGCTTGGGGCCACGACCACTTCCCTGGAGACCCTATTCCAGTGCCCAACCACATCCTGGGCGAAGAACCTTTTCCTAATATCCAATCTAACCATTCACTTCTTTCACACAGCTCACAGTACAGATGAGATTGCGCAGAGCACAAGAGCAGCTACGTTCCTACCCCTTAAAACAGCACAGCAGTAGACTCGTTTCTGTCAGAGTCTGGAAAGTAAATATCCAAAGGTAAATACCTAATTTACACACCAAGCAAAGCAAGTGGTCCTATCAGTACTGCAAGGATTTTGCTTCTTATTTGGTGTCTTCAGACAACTTCTACAATGAATAGGGAAGGACTCACCAGATAGTGAGTCCCAGCTCTCAGTCTCCCGTTCACTTTTATTAGGATGGTTTTAGCTTGACCAAGTCAAACACAAGCACACAGCTGCATAGAGAATTCCCTCAACAAACACAACTTTTTATTTCTGTAGAAAACATGATACTTTTCAGGAAGGTCCAGCTTATGAAACAGCAGCGTGCATGTTAACATACATAAATACGCAGGGTTACAATTTAGTGGGAAATACATTTTAAAAAAAGCTTTCAAGTACACAAAACAAATGTAGTAAAATTAGACTATCCTTTCCACATACCTGCCTCAGAGAGAAACATTTCTCAAAAGGAATGAACTTCCACCCCATCATCTGCCAACAAATCTCTCCACTGGACACCAGCTGCAGGACAGCGTGAGGATGGGCTGGGCCAGAGGGTTAATAGCCAGTGTTTGAGATCAAGAGCACATTTACCCATGGCAGTTCAGTCCCTGTTCTCTCAACTATCAGGATGTGTGTAGTGTGACAGTTACCCAGCCAGCACATTAAGAGAGCTGCAAGAGGTAGGAAATACCTCCTTCCTTCCACTTTCAGGTCCCTGAAAGGTTCATGCTGTACAACTTTGTTACTCACGACACTGTGGCAATCCCGTGACCTTGGGAGGCATTTATTTATTAACAGTCACAGAAATGAGAACATGGCCCCAGGGGCACAGCACCAGTGCTGCCAGGCAGTAAACACAACTGACAGGCACAGAGCTTATGGAAAAACAGCTGCAGGATGAAGGCAGCCTCTTGAGTAGAGGGAATAATGTCTACAGATACGGAAGAATAGCTCAATGCATCACAGACTTCCTGAAGATTTTCCTGCCAAGACACCAACAACAGAGAATTATAGTATTATTTAAATAAAATACCAGTCTGAATGAATTTGAAAGACATTTACCACGTACAGGAAGCCAAAAGGCTGATCCTTATGTTACTAACTTTAATCCATTCCTTCTACTTTTTGTCCTGTAGGAGTTTAGAGACCTGTTATATCACTAAACTCTTTTATAAAATTTTACAAACTGAGGATTAAAACATAAATCAGTCTCCAAGAGAGAAGAAAAAGGCATCTGAACAACAGATACTCCCTGATCTTGCTCTACATGCTCTCACGGTTAAATCAGCAACCTGTGCAACAGGGGTTGTGTCCCATTTCCAAGCCACGCAATGGCAGAGATCCCACAATTCACTTCAGCTACTGCAAGTGCAAAGGGCAATTCAAGTTTTCCTACCAGTCTCCAAGACAAAAATTAAATGTTTGCAAAAAACAGAAACATTTAAAACTCTTTAAAGAATTTAAACCAGAACTGTTCCTATCAGAACATATTTTACCTGTTTAAAAAAACCAAGAAACTCAGGCTATTAAATAAGAATCTACATATCTTAAAAACAGGGTTTTTTACATTACAGCCAGAAGTGTTAATTGTCCTATTTTCCAAGGTAGGAATGTTCATAAGTTATTTCTTTGAAGTGCCTCACAGAGGTTTTGGTTGGCATCTGGTTCCTCAGTCATCACCTCCACAGTCTCCCACTCACCTGACCTACTCGATTTCTTGATGGCCTCTACCACACTCTGCATGTACAGACCATCTTCAAAAGAGGCTGCCATAGACACAGGTTTATGATCCCATGTCCGACGGTCTTCCTGGTCTTGGAAAGACTGCCGCAGGGCTTGCACCATGTACACCATTCCTTTCAGGTAAAGCAGCGGGATGTCTTTAAACCCCTTATCCAAAAGGCCCTTGTTAACAGGCAGAGAGTCTGTAAACAGTAGCTCTTCCTGCAGCGCAGTGTTCTTCTGCCCGTACAAGTCTGTCCCACGAGCTATGAGGCGACCGGCAGACCCCACAATCATGACCTCATGTGTGAATGATCCGGGCATGTTGAAGTTGAGAGTCACAGTGCAACAGACACCATCACTCATGAGCATCTGGAAAACGCAGAAGTCATCGCTGGTGACGTGGCGGATCCCGCTGATGGCCGTGTTCTGCTTCACAAAAGTCTTGAGCAAACCGTGGACCTTCTCTGCTCTCCTGCTGGTAAGGTGAGTCAGGAGGTCGATGATGTAGGTGCCCATGGTGTGCAGCCCACCCCCTCCCATGAGCTCATCACAGATCCAGTTGTACTTGTGGCTGAGCAGGCTTCCCCCGTAGACTCGCACGTCGCAGATGATGACGTTGCCCACGTAGCGCTCCTCTATCAACTGCTTCATCTTCACAAAGGCGGGCAGGAAGCGCAGAACGTTGCCAACGATGCTCATCAGCTTGGGGTAATACCTGGCAGCGGTGACCATCCTGAAGGCATCCACAGAGGTAGCAGCTTTCTCACACAGCACGTTCTTCCCTATTCCTGCAGCACAAATGAAAAAAAAATACAACATTTAGCACACACGAGCAAAACATGCTCAGATGCCCCAAAGGTTGTCAAGAAGTGGTGTTTTTAAGAGTTGGGATTTCCTGCTGCAATTTCTAAGGTAAAGGTCTGGGAACTAAAATAGGAATGCCAAGTGCAGCAAGACTCAATGCTGTTTCCAAGATGCTCCAGTTGCAAAGCTGACAAACTCTCACAGAGCGAGGCTCTAGATGAAGAGAGGATTTTTACATCATAAAAGATAAATGTCCAGATGGCATCACATGGCATCAAAACAAGGCACAATATGAGTGCTATAGTTATAAAATTATTTGAATACCTATATAGCCAGAGGAGAAAAAAAAAAGTCATGTACCCTGCAGTGAAGAAGTGAGGGAAGGGGAGATTTGATTTTCACTTTGTATTTCACCATCACTACAAATTTATTATTTTAAATTAATTAATAGAAATGGGACATACGAGTTACTTATATATAAAAATGTATATATATAAAAGACATACATACAGATTCCGTGTACAGAAGACAAGAATTAAAAATAATGTTTTGGTAAGTGGACTGTTTTAAAACAACCATTTCTAATTAGAGAGCAGGTCATTTTGGTCTGCACATACAGCCTGCTTGTACAATCAGACAAAAAGTGACTGAGTTACACATACAAGAGCTGCACCTCCAAGCTGACCCACTGCACTTTTATTGCTACTGATGCACTTTACATCGTGCTCAGCCCAAATCAATGGGGGCAGTCAATAATCCTTTTTTTTCCCTTAACTTTAAAGCAGAAATAAAGTAATACAAAAGAGCACGACAGTACAAGTTTCAACCAATTCTTACATTTGGAGCTTTTCTGGTATTCCTCTTCTCATGGCAGGGCTTTACTTTTACTGTTTATTTCCTGTTTTATGTCTGTTTTGATCAAATACTTATCTAAACATTTTTTGTTGTAATAACCATGTTATTCCTAGCATGATTGTTACAGACATTAACTGGTAGTGCCAGACCTGAAGGTCAGTCATGGCACACCACAGTTTCTGCCCAAGAATTGCTGGAATCACTGCACACAGTGGTGGGCACCTCTCTGAAAGCTCCTCCTTAGCCAGAAGCAGACTGTGCTCCCTGCTCAGAACAGCTTTCAATGGACTCCCAGTGAGAAGGTACCAGCACAGGCACCTCAGTCGGTCTCTGGCACACGAGGGGAGGGCAGATCCCCCACTGCGGCTCCTGCTCTCCGTGCTCCCCCTCCCGGCTGCACCCAGCCAGCCCTCCAGGAACCCTCCGAGCAGGCCAGGGGCCAGCGTGCTCCTGTGACACAGCTCAGCCAGAGGACAGCTATGGGAGACTCAGAACCTCTGCTTCTAAGAGACACAAGCAAAATCCAGTCAGAAAATGAGAAGACTACAAGTGAGAAATCCCCTATATCGGTATGAGTCTACAGCTTTAATGAACAAAGGATAAGGTCAAACTCCCAGTGGACACCCTGGCTGTCCATTGGTAACCCCCCATTTCAGGGACCATTTCTGACTCCCCTGTTCCCAATCCTGCTGCCAAGGCAAGGCACAACACTCAGTTCAATATTTTCCAAGGCTAGCTGAAGCACATGGACAAACATCTGGAGCTGCTTCAGTCCAGTTTATCTGCCTTGTTTAAATGGCACTTGTCTCCAGGCAGGTTACAGTAAAACACTACCAGAGAAAGAAAAAGGATGCTCACAGCATCCCGAGCAGATTCACATCCTCAAAGCTTGCAGAAAACCAAAGTGACTCTCGCTCCATGTACACCTTGGGTACAGCTCCGCAGCCAGTGCTGTGCTGGTGCTGCTCTCCTGCCTGCATAGCCCTGGGTCCCTGCAGTGGGGACTGAGAGCAGAGACGGCTGAGCCTGGGGCCACCCCCCCGCAGCCTGGGCACAGCCCTGTCCCGCCGGGAGGTTCCTCACACCGGGCTGTCCTTGCTCTGCTGCCCAGCCTCGCCCTCCCTCAGTGCTGTGCCTGTTGGGGCAGCCCAGGCTGAGCCACTTGAGGAGCTAAAACTGGCTGATGCCTTTTTTTGGGATGGCAGCCAGTGTGGTGATCTGACAGCTCAGCACAGCCCACCGTGCACTGCTGGAGTGCCAGGATGGAGACCTGGGAACACCACAACAGCTCTGGGATAATCCTGCTGTTGCCATCAGTGGAACATCCCTCTAGCTGTCCCTAAACTCACAGAGATGGCCATGAAGCAAGGACAAGGGCCAAGTCAGAGATGGCTACAAAGTCCCTTAAAATGTAATGGCCATGCCTTTTGTTTTCCGAGGCAGTGCAGCTTACATCCCTGGGATTGTTACTATTGTTTTGGTAATGAATAATCTGAACTTTGCACCTTATTGTTTTCCTAAACCACAGATGCAAAATTTTTGGTTGAGGCCCTCACCAGCCAGGAGACATGAGAGCATGGATGGGTGCATTTAACTGTGGGACATGAACCACAACACAGACATTTGGTGAAATTTATTTAGTTTCTCTGAGATCAAAAGAAGCACAAATTTAAGGAAAGCTTCCTGCTTTGCCTGTTGTGGAGATAAACCATAAGATTACACTGATTTTAATCTATCCCCTGGGCTTTGATCTGTTCTGTCTGGTTCATGAACTCAAACCAGTGTCACTGCTTTGTCCCCAGGCTTGTTTGTGGATGCCTGTCAGTACGAAACTCAGGCAAGGAAACTGCATCACCTAGAAAAACTGAGTCTCTTTCTCCTCTTTGCCAGGAATGGAAAAAAACATAGAAGCCAAATTCTTTAAAAAAGTATAAAAATGTACAAAAATAAGTAATAAAAGTGTCAACACTTTAAAACAAACAAACTAAGCCCAACAAAACACAAAACACAAGACCATTATTACTGCACCACATCTGACGATTCCTAAAGCCCAGTCTCTTAGCAAGTAAACACCAATCTGTTATCTACAATTCACAGCCAATGGTTCTGCGATTATAACCATCACTGTATCAATCTCAACTTCCAAAGAAAATGTTGTTCGCACCTTTGGCCCTGCCCCGGTTCTGTGTTTGTTCAGAACATTCAGGCACAAGAAAGCACCCAACACTGGCTTTAAATAAGTCACAACATACTGGGCAGCAGACCAGCAAATACCACTGCAACGAACCTGGAAAGCTGAAAGGCAAGGTCAGCATCACACTGGGTCTGAGATGTCTGCATCGGTTTGTAGATCAGAACAGCTCACGACAGAGGAAGTGATTGTTACTCTTTCCTGCTACATCCACCCATTCCCCTGGCTTTTTCAGCCTTCCCCTTCCTAAACTTGCATTTAAGCATACATACAACCTCTGTACTTCTGCACCAGCTTTACCTCCCTTTCCTCCTCTGGATAATGCCATTTTATGGGTTCCCAGCCTTCAACGAAGGAATCCCAGTCCCTTTTAGTTAATAATTCACCAGAGAAGGTTCAATCCTCTCCTTTTTAGCCCACTTGCTCACCAAGAGCCACAAGACCTAGTGAAGTGCATATTACCTAACAAGTGCTTTAAAGAGGTTTTAGCAGATTTGAAGAGAGAAATTCTAACTTACAAATACTTAAAAATCAGAATAACTTAAAATTCAAAGGACAACACTCTAACAAAGTAAACAAACAAATCTAATAATGTAAAAAAGAAAAGGAAAAAAAAGCCTGAAATCCCTCTCTGCATATCTAAGTGGCATTGCAAATGTTTGTGCAGGGACTTGTTTACTTCCAAAAGAAATTACTGTAGAGCAAAGAGGCACAACAAGCCACCCTGGCTCACACGGTCTGAGAGATTACCTGTCCTAAAATTAACTTGTGTATCTCCTGTAAACACAGTAAAAATATCACCCTTGTTATTTACAGAATTACACGCAAACTGACACCCACGCTGCACTGCAGGAGAGGACATTAACACTACAAAGTCACACTGGGGAATTAAGAAATGTCAGGATGCCTGGGCAGTTGGCTCCCATCTCCCTGCCCAACCAGTCTGGGATGTCATCCCTTCTTTCTCATCTAGCTGGATTCTTCCTGCTGTTCCCATCATCTGCTCTCCTGTGTCAGGTAGAAGGATTCCTCCACCCGTGATCACATCAGCCTGCTATGGACAAGGATGTCCCAAGAGTGGTCCAGGTAGTGGCCAGAGTCACGGCTAAAACAGCCTCTCTTAGATCCTAATTCACAAGATGCTACTGAGTGCATACAAACATTTTTTCAAAGGCTTTCAAGTTCCAAGTTTGATTTTACTTGTGAGGAAAACAGAAAGCAGAGCTGAACAACACTCCCCATCCAGGCAAATCTCAGTTTCCTAGTACAGAAAATTTGAAATTAATGAAACAATTCAAGTTGTTTTGTTTAGGGTTGGGGTTATTTTTTTGGTTGCTTTGAGTCTTTTTAACGGGCATAAAGCCATTTTACCCTCTCATTATTATCTCTGATACAGCTGATTTTTATGATGAACTCCCTACCATAAGTTCAGTCTGAACTGAACGAGATATTTTAGCCCAATTGTTTCAAGCAGAGCTATAAGCAATTATTAACAGTATTTTTACAAAAAACCCTCAGGTAACCTTTCTCACAAATGCCACACAAAACTTTTAGCACTGCATTTGCCTGTTGGTGCAACCACAGTTGTGCTGGGGTAACAGCTTCAAATTTCAATCTGCCAACGAGCTATGGATTTTTGGTCCAACTCCAAGGATAAAAAGGTACCTAGAGCCTTCACAGCAATTTGCCGAGTTAGTGGTGGAGGGATGTTGATGCAAACCAAATCTACGTCCTGATGCAGCAAGACATCGTCAGTCCGACTCGTGTAGAAGGAGATGTTCATTTCCTCTGCCAGCTGCTTGGCTTCCTCTTCAGTCTTCCCCCAGAGAGCTTCAATGGAGAAACCTTCTGCCCTTAGCAAGGGTACCAGGACCCGGGCAGCGCTACCAGTTCCAAACACACCCACTCCAGGGAGCATTTTCATTCTTCATTCATTCAAGCATCAGGGTCTACACACAAGCCTTCAATAAAATGTTCGGCTCCTCAGCTTGGTGTTCCATCCACAGTTCCTAAAACGTGAAAAGGTACATGTCATCATCAGGAAAAGGCACATTGTGGTATCAAACACACCTATCCTGAATGCCACCTTCTGTCCTTTGTATGGCTTTCAACATTCTCAAACATCCTAATGACGAAAACCAAAACCCCCAAAAGCTGCTATCTGTAGAGATACAGTATTAAGGGACAAGTCTAACAACCCTATTGCAGAAGAATGGTAAAAAAGCGGCTTGACAAAGTCATCTCCTCAGCTTCCAAACTCAGCACGTGGGGACAGAAACACACACAAGAACGCAGGACAAACCAGACACAGAGAGGCACAAACTGGGAGTGACAGGAAGCACCAAGAGGACAGGACATAGAGTCTGTCACACCAGCAGTAAAAGCACTGCTGCTCTATTTGTGATGATGTAAGTCTCTAAATGAGATAAAGGTTTGTGGGATGAGGGAATATCTTTTATTAGACCAACTGAAATAGCTGGAAATAATAGACATGCTTTGGGACACATAAATCTTTCTTCCAAATTAAATACACAAACTGAAAACAACTACTTGGACCTTAACAATTTTACGGCAAATAGATAAGTCAGTCCAGAGAACATTCAGAAAATATGTCCTGTGGGGAAAGCCTGGATTCAGTGAGCTTGTTTTGCCTGGGGAGGAGAAGGCTACAAGGAGAGAGAATGCCAATGTTTAAATACACAGAAAGCTGCTTTCCGAAAGGAAAAGGGCGCTCCTCTGTGTCCACTGTGGGTAGTTAAAAGCTTTACTTAACTCAGGACAGTTAAAAATATCTCCTTCTGCCTTTGCCACTTAATCTCCAGGAATGCAGGGTTTGCACAGAATTATATTCCCTACACACAAACATTTGGTCAAGTCACACTCCTTTTGTTCTTCCAAGTATTTCCTGGTAAGTCAATTCCTTCAAGCCCTACCTGCCAGTCTGTCTCAGCACAGCTGCTGTCCACAACTGGTCAAACTACCTCTAGCATTTGCTTTAGCACCACCTTCAAGGAGAGATGTCAGAAGCCTCCTCAATCTCTGACACTACAGAAACCTACAATCCATCTTTTGTTCTGTGCCTTTCTGAATTCTCACCTACTACACTCATTCGACCTTTTTTGAATTATTTTTTTTAGAGAGAAAAACATGACGAATTTCATTGGAAGCGTACAAGGAAAAAGCAAAGACCATATTTAAAAAGTGAACTGGTACCAGCACCAGACCAACACCTTTGGAAAAGACACCTATGAGCAGCAAGAATCACGGCCTGTTTCAGAAACAGTGTTACTCATCTCCCCATCCCAAGATATTCACTTTAAGTCAGAACACATGGAAGCAAACCCTGACACAGCACTGGGCAGTACCAGCACACAAGTGAAACTACTCCCAGTGCAAGTGCTCTATCTGCAATCAGCATCTCATCAGTCTGGGGGTGCCTACACTGACCAGAATGTGTTATAAAACTGAACGGTGACTGAAATCCCAGGTATTTTTGTAGTACAGACACTAAAGTAGAAAACAGAAATGCTTGAGAATACATATCTTGCAAAATGTACAAATTTCTACAGATGCTATAAAACAGCTTATGAAGTATTTACTTAATTAATTCAGTATGTTTTTCCTTATTCTATTGTGATGCGGCATTTGCAGTGATACTGTCACTGTTGTTCTTTATAAGGATGAATAAAGTTCATTGGCATAAACTCCTTTTTATCCACCATTTAGCAGAACACTCAAATAAGGCAGTGACAGACATCAAAAGGATCTTGAAAATATTTAGTAGTCTACATAAAAGGGTGGGATCCTGGGATACTGGCAAGGAGCATGGCTTGTATCCAGGCTTGCTTCATATAAATCACACAAACAAAATAAAAAATCTTGCAACTGGATGGACAGCAAGCGTAACTGTTGAAGCCCCCACAAATCTGTTTGGCAGTTTATGATCTGTAAAAATTTTTAATTCTTACAGCAGAAAGAGCATCATCTTCATCTGAAGGGACACAAAGTGAGGTGGAACAGAGATTAGGTGCGTGTGTGCCTGCTAGCACCAGATCACACAGACGTGCTCAACGATGTCCAAATTACATAACACCACGACAGTTTAGAAAAGGTTGAATTCATTGAAAATGCTCTAAGAATGCACACCACAGTATGTGCAACAGCAGACTCCCGCTACTCAGATAAGCTGATTTCTGTAACAATCGCTCAGTTTAAGTGTTACTCTTTCCTGTTTTCTATCCAACTGCCTCTTAAAAATAATCTCAGTCAGGTGGAATTCATTTTAAACTCACTTATCCCAAAACACACTGCTGAGGAGAGGCTGCTGTAATTAACAGTTCAGGAAGAAGGAACGGAGATCCCAAAAGAACAGCACTGTGCCACCACAGAAGTCCCCAGAGCACCATCATCTGGAGCTCTATGTGCACATCTGGTACTTTTCCTCTAAGCAGGCAGGGAGCAGAACTGGAAATGCTGCAGAGGTGATCAAAGCATCAAAATCTTCTGAAAAGGAAGAGCTAAGCAAGGAAAGATTCCTCAGTTTGGAATAGACATCACAGGTAATAAAGTCAAGAGTGTCTTAGGATGGAGAACACCAAAATTTTCACTGTCCTTCACCATACAAGAGCACATCAAATGGAGCTCAGAGAAGGCAGGATCAAAACAATCTGAAGGAGGTGGCTCCTTGTAGCAGACTTCTTTAAGTTGTGAAGTGCCCTTGCCATGAGACAGTGGAGATATTTGTCATTTACAGGGAGTGAGAAGAGAGACTCTTGTCTATCCACTGAGGCTCTCTGAATGCACAGAAGTCACATCCAGCACTGAGCTGAAAACTAGAGAAAACTGGATTCGGCAGAGCATGGACAGCTCTGAGAAAGAAATGCCTGAAAATGGTACCAACACCAGCTGAGAATTAGGTACAATTTCTACATATTTACTTTAGAACCCACCAAGCCTCAAACCTTCAAACAAGCCTCAGCAAATCAGTTACAAAAATCATGGAAAGCCTTTTAAAAGCCAATTAAAATCCTAGTGCATCAACCTCTCCAGTGGTCAAACACTGGAATGAACACTTTAATGAGAACATTCCTCCGGAAAACCCAAAAGGCAGAGCTTTTATGGGCAGCTGAAACCAGACTGCAACAGATATCTTGCATATCAGGAGATAAAAATCAATCTCTTTTTAATCAATCCTGCAACACCATTCTGACTTAAATTTTCCAACAGAAGCATTTAAGAGCTCTGCCATTCCTTTTTTTGGTGGCCACAAAACACCTTCATTTTTGCTGAATTTCACAGAGAGTTTGAAGTCCTATCCCAGTCACAGAAAGCAGCTTTTCGACTCTTTTGGTACACATAGCAACAAGAAGTTTGTGCAGTGGAAAACCTGATGGTTCCTACAGGATCCCATTCAATTCCACGTTGAAGCAGTCTAGGAGCTCCAAAGGCAGAAGTCTCAAAAACTAAATAATACAGTCAAGGATTACAGGGCCCAGAAACTGTTGTGGACCATTACAGACGGCCAAACGCAGTGAAAGAATAACAGCCCATGTCCAGAAGGGTGCTGGCCAGGGTAGCACTGGCTCTGCATAAAGAGAAGCCTTTTCATATGTCTCCATCTTATCCTAAAAAGTTCCATTTGGGTTCCAAGAAAGATGAGGCACATGGTGGAGGAGCACACCAGCAAGCACTTCTGCCTTCTGGCACAAATATACCTGAGGCTCTGTCTGAAATGGTTCACGTGTTGATGTCAAAATTGACATGCTTTCTTTACTAAATGTGCTTTTGATTCAGTGCCAGCGGGTTCTGTGATAACCCACGAGTTCACAGCCTCAAGGAACTCCCACCACGCCTCGAGACAAGCCCAGCACAGCATTCTGTCCTTCCTGGTCGGGATGTAGAGCAGCAAAGGCCCCGTTCCAGGCACAACACTT
Source organism: Cnemophilus loriae (assembly GCA_013397755.1). Taxonomy (NCBI): domain Eukaryota; kingdom Metazoa; phylum Chordata; class Aves; order Passeriformes; family Corvidae; genus Cnemophilus; species Cnemophilus loriae. Next base: position 179,843 of record VZTF01009093.1, on the reverse strand, counting down.
CCCACAGGTGCCGCCCGAGGTCGAAGGTGGCAATGAGGACCGTGCCGGAGACAGCAGCAGCTGGAAAACCCTGCAAACAAACCGGCCTTCGTGCAAAGCTCATGGCATGGCCATGGCAGCCCCGGGGGTGCCTCCGGCATGGCCCACGATGCTCTGTGCTGCCCGGGCGTGCGGGGTTTGGGCAGCTCCTCTTCGTGTGCAGGTTCCTCGCAGGGCTGGACGGGACAGAGCTCACCTGACCTCGCCTCACCTCTGGAACAGGGCAGGGCTCACCTCGCCTCACCTCACCTGACCTCCCCCCTTCAAGGGTCTGGACGGGACAGGCCCCACCTCCCCCCACCGGCCCACACGGCGCTGGTACCCCCGGCCCCGCGCCCC
>VZTF01009093.1:143664-179200 GCA_013397755.1 Cnemophilus loriae | reverse complement strand
AGGGGCGGTGCACTGTGCCTCAGGGAGCCCAGGACACCGCTAGTGCCTGCAGCCACGTCCCGCTCGGTGACCACCAGCACCGCGTGCTCGGACGCTGGCTCTTCCGTGACCAGCTCCGTGAGGGCTCAGGGACCTCAGATCCATGTGCCCCCGAGCCCCTTCAGCCCCACCGTGCTGTGAGGTTCAGGTCGAGGGCAGGATCTCTTTTGGCAACCCTGCGGAGGGCAGAGCACCACGCCAGCCCAGGAGGAGCCTCTGTAAAGCCACCACGGGCTGACTCAGGACAGCACTTCTCACATCCTCCTCATCCTCCCCAGCATTGCACGGAACGCTCCTCGCCGGCTCCCAGCACTTGGGAGAGGAAGACCTTGGTGGCACGTTCTGTATTTCCGCCGTTCACTTCAAGGGAGTGGGGAGCTCCTGAGGAACTCTGCAGCCTCCCTATTGCCGTGGACATTGTGTAGTGCCTGGTGTAGCTGCTGCTGACACGGGGCACCCTTTGTGTTATTAACAGCAACATTGTCATTTCCTGCTTTCCTTTCTCCTTGGCAGAGAGCACCATGGAATGTTGCTGTGGAGCTGGAAGGGGCTCTGGTAGGAGAGCAGCTCTGTGGAGTCAGCAGAAGGCAGGACATTAACCTTTAGTTCCACCAGCACCACAGCTGGGAAGACTGGGGAGGCACTTCCTGCTGGAGAAGGTCTTGGCTTCATCAGTGCCAGGAAGCGTGAGAACCAGAATAGAAATGAAAGGGGAGGAAGCAAACAAGTACACATCATTATGCAGTTGTGAAATGAGAGAAGATGAAGATTCAAATGCAGACAGGAACTGAACATCAGAAAGAGCATGGGAAGAGATCAAGAGGTCCAGAGGGGAGAGCAAGAGGGACACAGAACCTCTCACTAGTCATTCTTGTGGATCTTTTACCCTCTTACCAGCAAATAGCATGGTGGTGTTGCTGTTTCCTCATGTGGGTTGATTTGCAGATGAGACCTCAGCTTCAGCCAGGAAGTTCCACTGGCTGGTGGAGCAGAGCTCCGGTGAACACCCTTTCTTCCAGGAGACACGTGTGGCTGGGCTGTGTGTGCCCAGCATGGTGTGGAGGGTGGTTACTATGGATGCTGACAGAAACTAAAGGGGAGGAAATGGCAGGTGGGTGGAGGTTTTGCACTAAAAGGAAGAGCGGTGGCAGGCAGTGGGGAGCAGCAGAGATTGCACCCACAGAGGCTAGGGAGACAGACGGACCTTCACCTGCTGACTGCTGCCTGTGTCCCTTTGGTGGCAGGGTTGACACAAGCTGTGTCTGGCCTGGTGGATGTTCATGTCCTAGTCTCCTTCATGCCAGAGGTGGCAGGGGAATACAGGGGCTGGGCAGGAGCTGGGATCTGGGTACTCATGGCTAGAGCAGGGGGCAGGGTCCTGCAGGGCCATGTACATCCCACAACCAGAACACTCTGATCAAGCCCATCCCCACGTCAAACCGCAAGTCCCTGGGGGCTGGCACGGTGTGTGTGTGGTGTGTGTGTCCCCACCCGGGCTCAGCGAGCACACCCGATCACCGTATGGGTGTGGGCATCACCTCCCCCCTGCCGTGACGGCAGCACTGCTTCCTCCAAGGGGTCCATTCCCTGCTGTAAAACAAAACGGACTCGGGTGGTGGGGAGGGGTGCTGAAGGAACCGGGGGGAGTGGCAGGGAGCTGCTGGGCTGGGCCCTATAGTGGGAAATGGCCATCAGCAGCTCCCGGGTGTGTTACTCGGGTCTCACGGTCAAGAGTATGTGGTCAGGATGAAACCGGAGGAGGGTTCAGAAGAGAGGAGATAAGAATTGGGCTGAAGCAAGAGAAGGAGAAGAGAGGGGAAGCCTGTGAGCACAGAGGGAACTGCCGGGCCCGGTGGTGAAGGGGTGAGGTCGCAGTAAGGCTTCAGCTCGCCTCAGCTGAGCAGTGACCCCGCGCTGCAGGGAGAGACGGAGGCTCCCACCCGATCCCACCAGGCACCCAGCGTGGTCACCATGGGGTTGTTGGGAAGCATGGAGCCCTGGCTGGCCAATTCCTTTCTGCCCCTGCTGCTCCTCACCTGGCTGCCCGTCGGTAAGTGCCCCACTGCCCTTGCCTCTGCTCTGAACTCTTCCCTCTTTGCTTATGCCTGCAGGAGGTGTGGAAAGTGCCTGCTGCTGCTTTTAACTCTCGTCTTCCATCATTTAGCCCCTCTTCTGCACCAGCCCCTTGCCATGTACCTTGCAGCTGTGTATGCACAGGCAGTGAGCTCCAGGGGCCTTGAACCAGCTTCTCCTTCAGCAGCAGGGAGAGAAAACAGTCGGGAGGAAGGAAACAGAAATGCTTATAAGCCTAATTACTGTGGAGGGGGGTCAGCTTCACATGGCAGATGCAGATATTCCTTAACACAAAACCAATCCTCTATAGGGTTTTTTTTTCCAGTAAGACTAGCTCACCAGATTTCAGCCACAGTTGATGTGTTGGTAGGGTTAGATCTCATCTTTCAGTGTCTGCTCCCGGCAGGCTCGAGCAGCACCGCCAGGGAGGTGAAGTGGTTTAATGTCACTTGAAATGATGGAAAACAGCAGAACGAAGGTGGTGTGGAGAAGAAAAATGGTCTGGTCCAGCTTGTCTTTGCCAATGTGAACAAAGCACATGCAGGAACATACACATGCAGGGTGGAGAACACAAAGAACATGTCCAAGAACAGATGTTCTGAACTGAGCAAGGGTGGTAAGGGATGGAAGTCCACTAATGCCCCTCGGAATGGAAAGAAAGGACTGAAGAGAGGTGACAGAGGGAGGACTCAGGTGAGAACATGGGAAGTAACTTCAGCTCAGAGGTTCAGGAGTGATTCTGAAGTACTCCAGAGTTAGCATTATGGGGTGGGAGGAAGCCAGAGAGGCTGCAGGGATCTGTCTACTATATTTTCTTTGCTTCTCTAGGGCTGACCATTCTCCACTGCCAATCCCCCAGTCCCCCAGCTCATGCTCCGTGAAATGGTGGAGCTTGAGGCACTTCCTACTTGGGTACCTATGTCACAGGTGGAGGTGGTGCTTTCCCCCTGATCCTCACGGTTTCAGTCCTTCCTGAGGCACAGAAAAGTTTGTGCACTGCACAGCATCCAGTGGCATGAGTCAACAGGCAACATTTCAGTGTTGAGTGCTGAGGAATGGTTAGCAGCCAGATTTGGAAAAGATCATCAGCTGCTGCAGAAAAGGACGGTCACTTCACTGTGTCTTTGATGAGTGACACATGGGACATAACTCTGCAAGATCATACATATTTCAGCTATCACTTCTGGTTGTTTCCTCCAGGAACAGTCAGTCAGCTGGCAGAGCCAGTCATCACTGTGCAGATCGAAATTTGTGTGGAGAATCTCACCGTGCAGGTGAAGTGGTACAACCCTGAACGTCTGGAGGAGGAGAATCAAACCAACGCTGTAGTTCTCGGAGAAAAATGTATGAATTTCACCAACTCGAGCATGTGTACAGCCCACAGAGGAATCTGCGTGTGCAGGGTCTTCATCACAAGACCAAACTCGACAGACACTGGAAACAGCACACAAGCAGCAGTTCCCAGTAAGTGGCAGTGGGTCTGTTCTCATGGGGGAGATGAGTGGGCAGAGAAGGATGCTACATCCAGCGCTCCTCCGGGTCTTCCATGTGTTGTTTCCCCTGAAAGCATCCCGAGAACTGGAGGAGCCAACCCAGCACAGCACCTTTTGGCAGATGCATCCCACCAGGGAGCTGCTGGGCAATTGGTTCCTTCCTAGGACCTGCCATATCCTCCAGCTGCAGTACATCAGCTGAATGCTGATTTGGCTGGAGCTGTGGTGGCAGGAGAGGGACAGCCAGGACTATGGGGACAAGGCTCCTGCCCCAAACCAGAGCAGGGTGCCGGATGTTCTCTGCCTCTGGACAGTCTCTCACTCATGTTTCTGTCTTTCAGGCTGTGGCTCTGCAGGATCTCAGACTGATGTCACAGGGAAGATCTGGACAGGTGCGTCCTCACAGTCCCCTGGCTGCAAGAGCGGAGGGCGGGAGGAGTCCTCAAGGAAAAAGAGGGAGGAGCAGTAAGGGAGAAAATAGTGAGATGTTTTCCCACGAGTGGGTGGGACGCACTGCCAAACTGGGGTAGGCACCAGTGGATCAGAGGCTGTGGTGCTGGGAAGGGCTGTGATGTTCTCACTACCCCCTGGATGAGTTTGGAGACCATTCCCCACAGGATTTTGTCAGCACCGTGAAGCTGTGGGTGGTTCAGGGTTTGGAAGCCCAAGTCTCTGAAGAAACTGACCCTGCCATGAAGGAGGCAATGGCAGCATGTGTCCCTCCTTGGGGGGGTGGCTCACGAGTGCCTCTGTGATGTTGTGTGTGCAGGACTCAACCTCCTCCTGTGCATCCTCATTGGCTTAGCAGTCGGGACGCTCCTTTACATGCCGGTAATTGGCTTCCTGCTGTGGCAGTGCAGAAGGAACAGAACAGGTTGGCATTTCTTCCTCAACTGCTGGTCTGGACAAAGCCAGGCTTGGGAGATGTCCATCTTTGAGATCCTACTGCTCTTGCTCGCTCCGTGTTCCCTTCACAAGTCTTCCTGAACAAGCTGTCCCAGTGTGGTGAGAAGGTTCACTCCCTTTGCTTCCTTCTGGCCAGTTGCTGGTGGGAGTCCGGTTATGGCACAGCCTGTTGTGTGATTGAAACAGGTCTTGCATATCCAGAAGTGTCCATCTCAGAGCTTTTCTCCAGCCCCCCCCAAGGGCTTTTAAGCCCTTGCCAACCCCTCCAGCCCTTTGGCCATCTTCAGAACCACACAGCTGCAGTGCCTCATCCTCTCCCACGATAAAAGCAGGACCAATGCAGATGTTTGCTTCATTCTTTTATTACTTTCTTAATTTAAAATAATGATCATTGTCACTATTTTAACTACTATTTAAACTAGGTTTCCTTTTTCAGGAGAGCTCATGAGCGGGGAAGTGGCAAAGGGGAATCAGGTCAGTACGGTAAGCCAGGGAGGGCTTCGCATGTATTGCTTCCTCCTCCCTGTCAAAAAAACCATTGTCTGTTGAATAACCACTTAAAGGATTTCACAGTAAAATCAGCTTTGCTTTCTGAAAACATGGTCCTAAACACTTATTAATTCCTATTAAATAAGGGCTTATGAGTGTTTGAGTAGGTGGCACTTCTGAGCAATCTGGGTAATGCTTGGGCAGCACGAAGAGTTGTGCCAGTTGAAAAATATTAGCAGGGGAGAGAGAAAGAAAAGCAAAGGCTCTACTCATTGCTCTCTCACTGCAGGCAGCCCCGGTGACAGGGACCGAGGACCTGACCTATGCCAACCTGAATTTTGAAAAGAAGGGGACAGGACCTGCCTCCTCCAATGTCATTTACACTGAGATCAAGCCATTGCAACAGAAGCAGAGTGGTGGGGATGGCAGTGCTGCCAGCACAGAGGTAGATGTCTCCCCCAAGGAAGAGGGCAAATGAGGGAGGGTGAGCAGCTTGTTGTCCACTTGTTGGGGTTATCCTCCTCAAAAACTAGGTGTTACCTCATACAGGAGTGCAATCTTGGTGACCAAAGGCACCTATTACCCCCCAGGGGCTGCACAACCCTGTTTTATGTTCTCCTGGAAAAAGCCATGTCTCATGGTGATGACAGGGCTCTTGAGCCCATTTTCCCCTTACCTTCTCCAGCTCCAAGCACTGCCAAGGTCAGCGACTCTTTTCACTGTCTGCAGTCACTGACAGGCTCCTCTAGCTACTTGCTCTGTGTTTCAGTAATGACAGTGTACACTATGTGGCCAACATGGTGTTCAGGAAGAGCTTGGTCCTGGATGTGCTAGGTGGCATGGCCATGAGAAGTCCTGGAGCAATTTTCTGGATTTTCTCTGGAGCAGGTACCTGCTATGATGTGGGTTGACCTTGCTCTCATTCACTCACCTGAAACACGAGGGGTAAGGATAGAAAAGCATTGCTTGCTTCACAGAAGTGCTGCTGCAGTGATCCACATGGATTTGCTTTGTACTGGGAGTGGCTAGGTATTTTTGCTGGTTTGGTAGTGAATACCTTCTGGTTGGTAGAGCACTCTCTTTTGCATCTTCTTTTATTGATACTGTTGTGTTTATTGTGAGTTTTTCAGTAAAATTGTGATTCCCACTTTTGGTCTCTGCTGGTGTTTCCTCTGCTGTTGGAAGAGGATGGGGGAAGAGGGGCAGCTTGAGTGGAGTTAATTTTCCCACTGGGTTTGAAACCGGCACATAGCTCTAATGATTTAGTGTTACAGCCACAACAGATGCTCAGGTTCACAGATGATCCCAAAAAGGTAGTCCAGATCTTCTGGGTTATTCTCAGAGCATATGATCCAACTCGAGCAGATGTCCAACCATTATTTGAAGTCGTGTTTGCCCTACACAAGTGTATAAAATCCAGGAGTGTAATCAAAGAAGGGGAAGAAGCTGTTGGGGGAAGACCGTGGCCAATGGCCGACCCAGAATGGGATCACAGTACAGAAGCAGTGAGGAACACCTTGAGGCAATGTGGAGATGGACTTTGAGAATCTTGGGGGCAAGTAGAATGAAAAACAACAAATCAGAGTAAAGTGAAGGAATGTCAGTAAGGGTTGACAGAGCACCCACTGGATTTCTAAGTTCAATTAGCTAAACAAATGAGGGGACAACCTTGAAAATTGATCATTAAAATTGAGTTAGAATGATTCATAGGGGGATTGTAGACAGAAAGAATAAGGAGGACCCTCTGAGTTGTACGTTTGAGTGGACCCTCCTGCTTTTCAAACCTCTTCTGGCACCATGGTGCAGCTCAGTCCAATCTTAGTCTCAGACCTGGGCAATGCTTTATGCCTAGTGAATTATCCATACAACATTTATTATAATTTTGAATAACTACATGGATTAGTAAAGTTTCATAGTATATATTCAGCAAACTATCAGTGACTTACTGAGGATCTGTCATAGGCGGATACTGAGGATGTCTGTCATATTTCCACCTTGGATAAGGAAGGGTTCTCTTCATCTCAAGTAAGGTATTTCTAATTTTGAGAGGGCTCCCAGCTCAAAAGGAAGGTCACTGGCATGCAGTCCAGCTGCAATTCAGGGACAGCTCTAATTGGGCTTTTCCTGATAATGATATTGATCGAAGTAGTTGCCTGCTGGTCAGTAGGACAGACAAGCTAGATTTCGGTTTAGTACTGATACCCTGTATGATGAGAAGTGAAGTGTATCTGTTGTGGACCAGGTTCTCACACCCACCCCATCAGCTCCTCTGCCAGGCATGACATCATCAGCACCTGCATGACCAAGTTCCATTCAATGCCCCATCAACATTCCTGCCACCAGTTACATAAATACCTGCAAAAGCTTGGCACTGCTGGGTTAACTGTTGGACTCAAACATCTTTTTTTCTGACCTAAAAGGATGTCATGATTCTCTATAGCCAGGCTAAATGGCCCTTGGGCTGGACCAGCACAGCCCTCCTCATGTGTCTATAGCATGAAATGACTGATGTTGTTATTTTAAGGAGAAAAGGGTTTTTAAAAACCTCCAACTAAGAGGGACAGACTGCTCATGAATTCAAGAAGAGCTGAGCCAGACACCTAAGACTTGTACTAACAGCCGTGGTAGCCAGTTATTTTTTGCGGAGGGAAGGGGGGAAGTTTCGGGAGGCAAATACAGCTGCAGAATTCTTCAGAATCCCACTAGTCAAAACAGAAGGCCTTGAGGAAAACCACAAAGGGCATGAGCAGAATTACATGCTCACTAAATTGCAAAGAGACAAAATTGGAAAGCTGAGATACAAATCAAATTAAGATTAACAAGGGCTGCCAAAGGCTCTGCATTTGCTTAACTGCCTTAAAAAGAAGTGGAGGGAAAAACATGGCTCATTGCTTCACCAGGGAAGAGTTACTGATCAGTGAAATGGAGGAAGCTGGGACATTCATAGTGCTGCATTTGCATCCTCCTTTATGCCCAAGTTTAGTGGGGAATGAGATTCTGGGATAGCACTTTTAACAGGGAACCAGGCAAGAAGCCATGAAATAGCCTTGGAGCAATAACATGAGTGAGCAAGAGGTGCAGAAAGGCAGCCAGGGCTGCTGGAGGAACTAGCTGAGGCAACCTCTCCAGTGCAGAGAGGAAGGGTGGGAGCAATCTTTGCCCATTAGCTATTTTTAAAAAGGTGAAGCAGCTACTATGGAGACAGCTGAGGCTCCAAATTTCACTTCTCAGAAAGATGCTATCACAAGCAGTTAAGCAAGTGTGTGAAGATAAAGCATTAATAAACAATGCCCTCCTTGCCCCAAACACTGCCATATTACAGAGGGCCTTTTTGTCCCTATGTGCACCCAAGGCAGGTAGGTGAAACATCCATGATGGGTTTTCCTGCCAGGAGCATGGAGTGTGTCCTTGCTGCCCCTCAAGCTCTGCTGACCGTACAAAGGAAGGCTGACTCATGCAGAGAAACAAAAGTAAAAGTGCTGCTTCTCCCAGTTTGGGCAAGAGGAAAGCGGAGTTCAGGGTAAGGGCTGCCTTTACTGGGGACCTCATAAAGAGATCTGATCTTCTGCTACCAGTGAGGCTGAGAAAAGGCAATAAAACCCCCAAAGGCCGTAAGTGTGCAGAAGCTTTTGCCCATTCTCTTACATCACTAGCTAGGAGTAACAAGTTGACTGGACAGGTGGTTTATCACACAACTCCTGTCTCCTTGGGAGCTGTTCTTGCTGATGACAAGAGGCAGAGACTGGGGAGGACTGAAAGAGGGGTCTGGGAAAGCCAAGATCTGGAAGGAAGGAGCTTCAATCCCACCTCTGACAACCTGGGGCAGTGCAAGTGTGATTCCCAGAGCAGCATCTGAGCGGTCAGAAAGGAATTCTCTTAAGTTTTCCTTAACATCTGTTGTTTCCAATGTGTGTCACGTATTTAGATTTTCAGAGGAACAATTTATGGAGAACTCCAAGATGCCGCCTAACATTTGAACAGTTTAGGAAATCACTGAGAGGCCGAGTAGATGGAGAGACACACTTAGAATACCACTAATACCAGCCTTGAAACAAAGGCTTTACTATTGGTCACTTTTATTTCAAGAACAGAACAGCCTTTCATCCCGGCCCCTCCATGAGTTTAGTAACTCAGGTAGCACACTACAAGCAGTCACATCCTGTAGAGCAAGAGCTCCAAACAAAGCAATCCCCACTGAGACACGGGATGTGGGCTTTCCTCCTCCCCCTCCCTGGGTGAGAAGCAAGCCCAGTACAAAACGTGAACAGCACCCTCATCCCACACCTGCAGGATGCTTCATTAGCAGTAACTACACAAATAAATAGTATCTCATGGAGAAGGAACAGAGGGTCACCACAGATCATCTAGAAATTAAGTTATTGCTATATTCTTATGTATTTGACACTGCAGGTAACTCACTTGGGTAACCACCAAGAGAGGTGACAGTCTCAGATTGCCCTTGTGTTACCAGTTCATGGTGGACTGAAAGCTGTGGGAAGACAAGACAGATCTTGTTTCATCAGCTCTCTGCCTTAAAGGCAGGATTTCGTGGTGGGACTGCATCTTCGTCATTTTGCTGGAAACAGCTGGGGGTAGGGGCTCCCAAAACACTTGAAAATTCATCATGCCTGCCAGCCTTTCCCAAGAAGATCATGTACATTGCTGAGAGTACATACTGCTAAGTGTACTCCCTGCTCCTGATTTGCCACAGGAGCTGCTGAGCCACCTCCACACGGTAAGGAGCTGCAGGTTCAAATTTCAAAGACAGCAGGACCCCAGTCACCCCGGGGGCTGAGCCAGAGCTGCTGATTCACTAGGGAAAATCAGGACTAATTAGAGCTGTAGGACATGGGCATGGGAAATGCCACAGGCACACAAGGACAACTCGACATGTGACTGTACTTCCCTCTGCTGGTGGGACACGCTGTGACGGCCAGCGTCCAGGATCAAGTCAGGTCAGCCAAAACAAGGTGTAACATGAAGTCTAATAGGTGACTTGTCACCAGAGGATCAGGTAGCCCACAGCTGATGACAAGTGGTGAGCTCACAGCAGTGTCAGTGCCTGCAGTGTCCCTCCCCACAAGGAGTATAGGCTGGAGAGCATGAGTTTGAGAGGATGAGGAGGACTGCAGAAGAACCTCAGAGTGACGGAAAAGCAGCAGAGTCCTTGGCAGGACACGTCTTTGTTAGGCATCATGCAGCTGGTTCTCTTGCAGGAGAATCTTCTCCCCTGGCTTGAAGGCAGGCATCCCCAGGTAAGGGCAGCTGGCACAGCGGAATGCATCCCCCAGGTAGCACTGGCAAGGGAAAGAAAAGCACTGTCTGTAATCAGGTGTCACTTTCAGGTCTCTTCCCCTGTGATATCGTTTCTCCAGGTCAAGAGATGTCATGCTCCTCAGCGTCTATGAGCACAGAAACTGCTTCCCTCTACCCCCTTCTCAACACATCTGGTTAGTGTGGATGGCAGAGCTGTGCAGGCATTGGGCTCACACAGAAATGAGTCTCCACCCCACCTGGTGTGCCCAGGCTGGGGCAGCCCCCTGCACTCCCACAAGGCAATCCTCCCTGAGCAGATCCCTGGTTAGCCTGTGAGCAGGAGGGGAAAGGCTCACTGCTCACTTTGACTCCCCCAGGGAGTCAGAACAGACAGCATGTGCTGGTACGGAGCATGTGGGCACAGGGCAAACGCTGAAGCTCTGCAGAAGCTGCACAGGCACTGTGTGGAAGCAGTGATCCAGCTCAGGCAGCAGTGACTAGGGAACACAATTCTTACACAGATATCATATACTGCAAACCATAGTATAAAGACAAAAATTACTAATTACATTTCCACAGGCAGATTTGGGCTGTGAGCTCTTCTTCTCCTGTTCCAGTTCTTCAGCCAGGCCACACGTGCTGTAGAAAAACAAAGACTTCACCTGCATCTTTCTGCTTAAAGGTCATGAGTCATCAACACTTGTGCAAGCCCTACTCCCATACAACTGCCCTCGCTCTGTCACACGACACAGCTGACTCTGGGACTCACACTCCTCACTTTGTTCTTCAACACCACAGTTTGTATAACAAGTGTTGAAACACTCCTCAAGTTTAAACTGAGTGGGAAATGACACTACAGCACTTGCTACATGTGCTGTTTCTCCTTGGAATGTGACAAACCAGGGTTTCAGGCAAGCTGAACAAGCTATGCAGCCACCTCCAAAATGGCTATTGATAGCAGTCACAGGTCAACTCTCATTGTATTTGGATTTACATTCCAATAATTAAAATAAGAAAGGACATGAACCAAGAGAATTAGGCTCTGAAGACCGGCAAATTGCCTACAATCTTTTTTAAATCTGTCCAGCTCTTAGGAGTTTAATGCTGCAGTTGAAAGGTTCATGAATTCCAGCACTGACCAGTTCTTGCAGGCTTTCTTTTTGCCCATTTCTTTGCAGGATGGAGCTCTGAGGGACGACGGATCTGGCTTTTTCAAATCCTCTGAATCCAACAACTCATCAGAGTCCAAAAGATCCTGAAAACACACCATGGGAGACAAAATGCAGGAAATGGACTTTTCAGTAAGGAATGACACTACTGAGTTACGTTCAAAGAAATGGTGCTATCTGTACACTGGCATGAAAGTGCTGCAGCTGTGCCCTCTTATCCCTGTCTCCTGTCTGTCCTCACCACACTACTGAGCTCTCCAGACCCCATGAAGGAGATGACCTATTTTGCCTTAGGGAGGTTTTTCTATCTCTGAAGTTGTAAAGCTTCCTAAGAGGCATGACTGAAAGTATTTAGAATAGGAAAGAATGGGGAGAGAGAAGGAACAGCAAAGTCTCACAAAGAAAACCACTTACCATCTCTTCATCATTCATATCATTGGCAGACAGTGTCCACAGCTTGGCAGCAGCTGGGTCCACAGAGGGTTTTCCTGGAGCCAAAACAAAGGAAGAAAGAGCAGTTATTCCACCCTTTGCCTCATCTACTCCCAAAGAGTTCAAGCAACTTTAGACAGTCCTACTTCACAGGTTTTTACTGTAGCACTCCCTGCTGGGGAACTGTCTCCCTGTTCCAAGTGATGCCTGTCACTGAGAGCCAGGAAATCCAGATATTCAGCATGCACCACTCCTTACCTGAAGAACCAGGTGTTTTGGCAAAGGAAAGTTTGAGCTGACTTGAGGATCCCACTTCGAAATTGGGCTTCCTGCCTTCTATCTGAATAATGAGAAGGTCATTGCCTTGATAACCCAGATGTTCTCCGACAGACTGGGCCTCCTCTGGGGTCAGTGCTTCCTTTTGCAGCTGCAAAGTAACATTTTAGGTTAACCTCAGGCCGAACTCGTTCTTTTAACACCAAGCCCAGCATTCCAGTGAACAGACAGTCAGTATTTCCAATGCTAAAGAAAAACACTACGCTGACAGTAAGTAAAGTTTGTGCCAAGCACTGGCCATGCACATTTACAGCAAACCAGGGTAGCTAAAAACCTCATCACCCAGCAAATCCCCAGGTAACTGCCCGAGGGCATTTCTGGAAATGGTAAACACATCCCTACCTCCTTCACTTCCACCAACCCAGAGAGAGTCAGAGTTGTGAGGAGCTTGGCTGCTGTCTTGATTTTGCCATTGTTTCCTGCAAGACACAAAAGCAGAGAGTAAGAGGAGGCAAGAACAAGAATACAGCTCACTGAGAAACCTGGAAGAGCAAGAACTTTAGAGGGAAGTACTCAAGCCAAACCTCTGCACTAAAATTGGGCCCTTTCTAGTTGACGGCAGAACAAACCAGAAAAAGCATCAGCAGCTTGTTCATTAAAATAACAGTGTGGGGTCACAAAGCCATTCTAGCTCCAAATATGTTCTATATATACCAAAACTTTTCTCAACCCATCAATACCCATTGAAAAAAGATAAAAAACCCCATCCCTAAACCCCAAAACAAACAACCTCCCAAACATTTTTACCTATTTAAGTGAACTACTCATGAAGTTTTCAAAACATGGACTCCTAAATGAACACACTACATTAAGAGATCATCTTGTGTTCACCTTGTCATGCCTCCTCCAGCTGTCCCATGGCAAGTGCTCTGACTTTTCTCCTAAAACTCAGTCCAAGCACTTTTAACCTTTTCTGGATAACTATTCTCAACTGACTTCTGGGGCAATCTCTTCAGCATTTGTCACCTGTTTTTAAAGCCACTTCAGAAGTGCCTCAGGAACACAACATCTGCAACTACTTAACACTGCACCCTGAGGAGAAAACAGCAATCACTGAAGCTTTTCGATGTAGTTTAGGAACAAGTCTATCCAGCATTTTTGATAGAAGCAGAGTGACTGCAAACATCTCTGATGGATACCAGCTTAAGCACAGGATAAAAACCTTGCGATTTGGGTTAGTGTGTCAGGAGAATGAAAATGTCTGAATGTCGGTCGAGGTTCCTGTCCTTTCTATTTCAGCCTAATCCTCATGAGAAATGCTATGTTGCCATGGAAGCAAGATTCTCTCACCTGATTCCATAACCACTGGTTCTTTCAGGAGGACACGGCCCCCTGGCTTAAGTATCCGAGCTACTTCTGCCAGGAGCTCCACACTGTGCTGTGCAGTACTGCCTGGTACCATGCCAGAGAGGATTACGTCGAAACTGGACTCCCTGTGAGCCGCTGGGAAGAAAGAGGAAGATGGTACAATTTTACACATGTAACACACACCTTAACACACCAGTTCCATCTCCCTCATCCTTGAGTACAACAGCAGTAACTGATTAAAGACACCAATCATAGAAGCGCAGCCAGGGTGCATCGCCTCCCTTGCTGTACTGCCCAGGGTAAGAGTCAGCAGCAGGTGCTGTCGTTGTTCTCAGTGCTGACTCCCAAAGCAGGAAGGTGTCAGCTCACAAAGCAGCAGAACCCTCTCCCTTTTAAGGAGACAGTGAAAAATTAAGCTCATTCTTACACTGATGCAGCTGGTTAACGTTTTCCACAGAGACACGGTTATCAGCTCCCACCAGTGCCTGGACTTTATCCACCAAATCCTTCAGGGCTTCGACCGGCGCAGAGCTGTCCCAGACGATGGCCACGCGCTGGCCTGGAGCGACTCCGTACTCCCCCATTTCAGCAGCAGCAGCAACAGCAAACCTGGCAGTGGCTGGGAGAGAAACAGGGTGGGAGGGAGAGAGGAAAGGTAAGTGCCGAGCACAGCACGACCCTCTGTGGACTGTGACATAATCGGTTGAGTTGTTTAAATAAATGGGGATAATTTTCTGGAGGTGGGCAGCACAAAGTTCTCACAAGCTGAGCGTTAGCAGGACATGAAGAAAGAGCTACACTTCAGGGCATAATTCAGTTTCTCTCCAGTTCACACACTAGTTTTGCTGGGAGACTGCAAGCCATGCTATAAAGAAAACAACAAAAAACGTACCTGCTTTCCTTAAAAACCTGAATAAGACAAACACAGGATTTCTGGATTTCCTGAGCAGTGACAGCTACTTGACGTTAAACACTGCCTTGTCTCTCCTACTCCAAACACAACTTAGCAGAGTTTGCTTATGCAGTACATGAGAAGAAAAAAGTAACTTTCAGCATTCCTAGTATTCCAGACTGAGGCTCTTCCCACTGTTATGATTGGTGGCACTGGGTGAGCAAGTTACAGGGAGGGAGGAGCGGAACAGAACGTGCAGTGACAGTTTTGTGAAAGCTGTCTCCACGAATATTTTACATGAGATTGTACTCCTTGTGGAGCAATATCATCCCATCATCCCCTGTTCTTACAGCAGCACCAGCTACTGAACCCCATGACCTCCCCTCTTTCCTCTATCCAACACAAACCTATATTCTTCTTAATTTAACACTACCACAGAGAACAGAGAGCACTGGTGACCAGAATAGTTGCCCAGTGTATCTTCAATCAGCTGCAAACCACACACCTACTTCAGGAGAGCTGTAAGCAAGGTCTTTACCAGGAATCACTACATCACACATCCTGGTAATGCCTTACTGCCACCACATTGTCATGAAAGCACAGCTCATGGATATGCTGTACCAAATTTAACTGTAGTCAGATGGGGAGCGGATTTTGACCCACAGTTCCTCTGTGTGCTGTGGACTCCCCCTCTCTCCTGGGAACTGCAAACAAGGTCAGAATGGGACAATCTGTGCCTTTTCTGAGCTACTCTGGTAGGAATTCACACTAAAACAACCACAATGCCAACCTGGTAGGGAATGTACACCTTGGATGTACACTGCAAGTTGTAACATCTCAGAGCTGTTTTTGCATGTGTGACACAAGCTAGGCAACTACGGCAGACAGCAATACTTGTAAACACACATATTAATCCCATTAAAAAGTTACCTTTCCCAAGAAAAAGGCTGAAAATATCGAAAGATACCTAAGATGCTAGGCTAAGGTGGGAAAGATAAACCCGAAGTCACACCTTCCTCTCTGAACAGCAGGTTATGACCTTTCAAGATCAGTCAGAGCCCAAATTGCATCACCAGCACCATCTCAGTGCCCTGAGATGCAGGGAGGAGGCCGAGGATCGCGGGTGGGTGGTGTGAGGAGGGGCCCTTATCTCCATGCCACACACATTTATCAGTCCCTGAGGAACAGGGCAAGGAAAGGGGCTAAACAATAGCGCAGGTTCCGCTTCAGTAGATTAGAAAGCTGCTGTGTTGGAACGGGATGATCGTGACAGTCCCTTCCAACCCAAGCGATTCCAGGGTTTTATAGCACGTCAGGGCTGTAAACTGCAGCCTCCTGACGCAGCACGGCCAGCTTCCAGCGGCCCGGCAGCGCTCCGGCTTCCAGACGCGGCGCAAGGCTGCGGGCCCTGCAGCAGGTGCGCATTTTAAGCACATGGAGAATGGGCGGAATAAACCTCTCGGTCACCGCGCAGGGACGGTTTAGAGGGAGCAAGGGCAGGATACGTAAAGGAATTTCGTGAATTACTTAAACACACACAAAGCCCCCTCCCCCCAGCGCTTCAGCCGAAGTCTCAGAAAAGATTTTTAAGGAGAAGAAAAGAGGGAGCGCCAGCCCTGGCCCCTTCCCGCGCCGCTCCCCGCTCACCTCCCGCGGCTCGGCCCGCTCGGCTCCGCTCGCCCGTCCCGGTCTGACGCCGTCACCGCGACGTCATCGCGCTCTGCCCGCTTCCAAGATGGCGGCGGCGGGCGGGCTGCGGCGCGCGGGCTGGCGGCTGTGGCGGGGCNCGCTCCCGTGCGCGCGCCCCGGCGATCGGGGCGGGGCGGGGCGGAGCAAGGTGAGGTGAAGGGCACGAGGGGTGTGAGGGAAGCGGGCCGGGCGCCGAGTGGGTGGGTTTGAAGGAGGGGTTGCTCGGTGGTGTTTTTCTTTAAAAGCGTGGGCCGTGACACCTAATTTATCAAAAAAAAACCCCAAACCCACAAACCAGCAGCTAAATTAAAAGTTCGCCCGGAGTGTCATTGAATAATCACTCAGTGATGAGCGTGTGGTGTCTGTCAGGGCTGTTCGGCTCCCGAGTCGGATTTGCCTCTTATCACCTGCTCGGAGGTCAGCACCTTCCTCCCAACTCCTTAATCAGGGACCAAAACGGGGAGAGGGCATGTTTGGGTGCCTGGTTTCCAGTGTGCGACTGGGAAACTATTTGCCATACGTGCCATTTGCTCTGTTCTTTCCCTCAGAAAACATTTTTGCTTTATTCACATAGGCATGAGCTCAGCTGAGAGCGGCACTTATCGGAAGCGTAAAAAAAGACGCTACGAATTTGTGTTCTTTTCAGCTGCATTCACCACAACTCTCTTCTTCGCCTTAGTTTTCTGTGCTTCCTGGCGTTGGGAGGAGATGCTGACTCTTGGTTTCCCTTGCAGCGGTCAGGTGCCAGCACTACCCGCCACTCCGTGCTCTCCAGGCCTCGGCCGTGCTGAGGACAGCCTCCGATGAGCACAAGAAGGAGCCATTGACATCCTCCTCTCAGCAGCACTTTGATTCACCTCCAGCTGGTCACCAGCCTGAACAGGAACCTCAGGGCCCTCGCCCCAGGTAACTCACCAGCTCCTCCTAGCACTGTCCCACCGACAGAAGGGCTTTTGCTTTCCTGAACCTCACATCTGAAACTGGAAGACAAAGAGATCCAGGGTTAAGGAGCCCCAGACTGCAGCAGCTGGAGAGCTGGTTTGCTGTGACAGTGCAAATTCCATCATGGAAACAGTATGGGACTTGCTTTCAAGAGGGAAGCTCTCTCGTCTGCAAAGCGCAAGTCTTTGCTTCTGGATTTTTGTGTAAATCTGAAAAAACAGGGACAATATGTTGTCCATATGCCTATAGTATAAAGTCCATGTTGGAAAAGGTTATAATTTAGTTTTCTGTAAAGGAGGGGGCATGTGGGGCTGATTGGTCTCCATGTAGGCATCTGCACTGAGCCCTCCTTCCCTTATTTTTCACTTCTCTCACAGCAAAGGTTTGTTAAGAATGGTTTTTCTGGACAGGGAAGGATTTCACTGGAGGAGTCCAGATTTATACTAAGCAGGTCTCAAAATGTGCCTGGTATCAGCGAGTGAGTGGCAGAGTCCAGGGTTCTGATGTTTGGTGGTGACATTCCCCTCACTGTAACAATACCTTCTCATAGTTACACTGGCCAGGGCGGCCAGGAGTCTGAGGACTATGAGAGCGAGGAGCAGCTGCAGCATCGAATCCTCACAGCGGCGCTGGAGTTTGTGCCTGAACATGGCTGGACTGCAGAGGCCATTGCAGAGGGAGCCAAGGTATGTGGGGAGAGAAGCAACAAACCAGTTGAAAACTGGATGGAGCTGAAGTGCAGAGACAGCCAGGCCTGCATGCTTCCCCCACATACTCTTGGGCGATGCACCCTAGTCAGCAAATGCTACTGGGCAGGAATGGAATCCAGCTGCTACAGGATAACCCCTTCAGAGTTAAACTAAGGCACAATGTAGAGTAGCAAATCATAAAGAGAGGAAAACATGTATAGGAGGTGCTTTTTAATGCAGCGTTGCTTTGTTTAAATTCACATAATGTCTTTCACAAAATAAATGCAACTTTCTTCCAGCTGGATCCTGCTTAGCAGTGTCTGACCTGGGCTGTGCTTCTCTCTTCTTCCCTGCAGACCCTGGGCCTCTCTGTTGCTGCAGCAGGGATGTTTCACAGTGATGGCAGTGAACTGATCCTGCACTTTGTGTCTCAGTGCAACACCAAATTGTCCAAACTGCTGGAGAAGGAGCAGAAACTAGTGCAGCTGGGTGAAGCAGAGTGAGTACTGGGTGTGAACAAATGTCTTCCTTTGCAGATTTTGGGAACTGAGTAGACAGAGAGGCCACCTGGGACACAGATACTTCAAGTTAAAAGTATACTTTACCCAAATAAAACCGTGTTCCCAGATACAGACTAGGACCAAAGGCATGAAGGATATGTAATACTTTGCTTATCTATTGTTGAGCCAGGTGGAGGTTGATCTTTAAAGATCAGAATTGAGTTTAACTTGGATGTTCTTCCTAATTTTTTGTTCCTTACCTAGGAAGAAGCCTATAGATGAATTCCTGAGAGATGCTGTGGAAGCCAGACTGAGGATGCTGATTCCATATATTGAGAAATGGCCCCAGGTAAAAAAGTAATATGAACATTGTCTCTTTTGCGTGTGTGTATTTTAAACACCCTGTGACTTTCAACATAGTCTCTCCACCAGATTAGTTCAAGGTGGTAAATGAAACCCTGGCTGGTTTCAAATGATTAGTAGCCTTCAAGAGGAGAGCAGCCTTGGAAGGAGGCAGTTAAAGGTGACCTTAGAGCAACTATTTCTCGCAGTTCTGGAAAGGCAAAGTTCTCTGTTGTTCACTCCACCCATCTGGCATCCGCAGGGGATAACCGGTGTCTCTGCTCAGTCCTATTTGCAGTGTCACTGCAAGTCAGGCTCCGTGCAGCGTTGTTGTGGCTGCGCCGGCATCACCTGACACCTGGAAATGCAGAACTGCTTTGCTGCAGGAAACTGTCCTTCGCGTGTGTGATTAACAAACTCTTGGCAGCCTGAGGGTAGAGCTGTGAACTGAGAGGGCTCCGTGCTTCAAAATCCAGATTTAACTCTCAAGCCATTCTTCCCAGGGTGGGAAGGGAATTGAATTGTGGCCGCAGTGACAAGCAAAGAGTTCCTAATCTTGGGCTGCAAAGATTGCTGCAAGGTCAGCCTCTGTCCAGAACCACTGCTGGCCTCTGGGCAGCTGAATCCAGCACCCCATGCACGGAGAGAGAATACAGGCTTCATATTCTTCTTTCAGATTAGCATAATTTGCCTTGTGAAGGATGTGGGTGGTTTGTGTCTCTCCTGGCATTGTGTGATTATGTTCAAAGGCTGCAGGATCCCAGTAGGGCCATTATGGCTGGCACCGTTCTGCCCTTGGTTGCTGCTCTGAGTTCAAAGTCAAATTCAGAGAAATGAGAGATGTGACTCCCTGCCCACAGGGGCACAGCACAGCGTGAGTCAGCTCAGCCTCTGATGTTTCCATGCCAGAGAGGCAGCCCAGGAGAGGCAACACAGGGATGTTTGAACTGAGCAGGGATCTTTCAGCTCCAGTACAGGCTGAGGCCTGAACTTGCCAGCCACACTGTGTGTTCCCTGCACATCCTGCTGCTTGTAAAGACTGCAAAGAGCTGGGAGGACTTGTCACTGGGAGCTGGAGGCAAGTCAGCAGCAACAGGGAAAAGATAACAGATCAGAGCACTGTTGGTCTGCTTTAGTGTTACATCCTTCTCTCTTTGACTCCCATTTCTGTGTGTGTTTCCTCTGCAGGCCCTGAGTGTCCTGTTGCTCCCACGTAACATCCCTTCCAGCCTCAACCTCCTCACCAGCATGATTGATGATATCTGGCACTATGCTGGGGACCAGTCCACAGATGTGAGTCCTTGTGCTTTGGGGACAAGCTGGTTCTACCCCTCAGCACTTTGGCAAAATCATGGGTTCAAGTAGGAGTGGGGCTGAGTCCCTCTGCAAATGGCCGATTTGTTGAGTGAAGAAGACATTTCAGAGGCACCCAAGGGTCCTTACAAACTGCAGTCTAATTTCTAAAGAGACTTAAGAGCCACTGAGACTAAATGCAAATTACTGCCAATGGGATTTGTGCAAATTAAAAGGACCTACATTCTTAGGCTCTTAAGTGCTCTTCTTTTTTCTTGTTTGAAGACACAGACAAAGTTGTTGAGATTTTGAGACTAAGAAGTTGATCCAGTTTTCAGTGAGTGAGCAGTAGGTCTGTCAAACAGCTCTCTTCCACCAGCAGTAGCATTTACAGACTTGACTTGAAAACCTTTAAAGAACCTACCTAAAAATACCAGTAGCTTATTAAAGCTTTCATCTTTCTGGCAGGAAATAAAAGAAAATTATAACCTTAATTATGGCAATTAATAAATTACTTTAATTCTTATAGATGTCGGGAGAGATGGGAAAAGCTAAATGAACCATTTTAACGAACTACTTTAATAAGCTTCTTTTATCTGTGTATAAAAGAGAAGCTACTGCAGTGAAAAATAAATAAGACAGCAGAAAAATTCAAGGAATAAACCAGAAGACAACTGAAAGAACACAATTGCTTCAGGAACTGAAAGTCCCTTACGTGTTATGCAAGTCAAATCAACGTGTTGGAGCCAGTGTCTGCGCTGAGCTGTTCCTGAAGTCTCACTGAGGCAAGGATTAGGAGAGGTTCTAAAGCTGGTGTTTTGTTTGCACCTTCTGACTGGTTACGTGAGTTTTCCAGGGAAGCCGTGATGCTGAGCCTGCTCCCTCTCTCCCAGTAAAGGGGTTTAAAGTCGCTTGCAGCAGAACCTTCTTCCCAACACCAGGAGCCAGGCAGAGTGTTCTCATGCCTCAGAGACCCCTTCAGGTGGGTTTTTAGGAGCAGGAAGAGAACAGAAAGTTTTGTCTCAGGCCCTGAGAGATCCAGCTGCAAATGGCAACTTCCCCTATATAGGAAGGAACGTGCTGTGGGTGTTTTCCAGCAATTTTCCCTTGCTGTTCTCTGATAGCTGCACTCTTGATGTGGATTCAGATCACAGCTTTCTGTGTCCTCCTGTGCCCCTGCAGTTTAACTGGTACACTCGCCGGGCTGTGCTCACTGGCATCTACAACACCACTGAGCTGGTGATGATGCAGGACTCGTCCCCTGACTTTGAGGATACTTGGCGCTTCCTGGAAAACAGAGTGGCTGATGCCATGACCATGAGCAATACAGCCAGTCAGGTAACCTTAGGGACAGGTGTGCATGCAGAAAATCCCTTCTCCCCAAGGAAATATGCGGGCACACCTGGCTTTTCCATCATGCAGATCCCACATCTGCTGGGAGACCCCCTTGCTGCTGTCAGTTCAAAATCGGGAAATGACTATGTGTTTTTTAGTAAACTGACGTGTAGGTGCCCTCTTTGTCAGACTGTCCCAGTGGTTCGGAGACATCCCAGGAAACCCCTTCCGTGTGTCCTGTCTGTGGCTCTCACTTGCCTGCAGTGCTGTCAGCACCTTTCTGTAGCAAATACGTTTGTTGTGCATTCCATCTATGTGTTTGGGGGCCACAAGTGCAACTGCAGGAAGCAAAAGGTCGTGTTCTCCCTGTGTCTCCCAGGTACAATCCACTGGAGAAGCCGTTGTCCAGGGCCTGATGGGAGCTGCAGTTACTGTAAGTAATGCTGAAACCAGCAGGGCTGTGAGAGCAGAATTGCTTCTGAATGTCAGCATGTGTTTTCCTTCCAAATCTAGAGGACAACATGGAAAAACATAGACAGATTTATTTAAGGGCGATTTCCTGGGTCGTTTGGGGTTAGTTCAGTGTTTTGTGGTGAAAGAACTTGTAATAGAGCATAAGGAAATTAAGTCTGAAGCTGCAGGGTGAGCTTTAGGGATGAGAGACAGGTGATCAGAATAAATACAACTGTTCTCCATTGCTAGTCCCAAGATGTCTCCCTCTGCCAGGCCCTGTGCTGGAAATCTTGACAGAAGGTCAGTGGCCCCACGGATGCCTGGGAGGTGGCACCTGTCCCTGAGCCACTGCAGGGTGACTTCCTCAAGCTGTTTCATTTGACTTCAGTGTCCTTCCAAGAATTCATTCACCTTTTGGTAGTGTCCTGGACTGCTTTCTGTCCATGCAGAGGGAACTGCACTTCCTCTGGGATACAAAATAACCCTTTGTGTACCCGGGAGTGAGTTTTGAAGGGCTTCAGGGCGTCGCTATGATTCTATTTTTGGACAACCCCCTCAATTGCATTTAGCAACAAAGTGATTTCCTTGTTATCAGAAGTACATTTACCTTGTATCAAGACTAGACAAACAGGCTGGAACATAAATTAGAAATTTTTTTTACTGATGAAGAACTTCTCAAGAATTTCTCCCACCTCCTTCCCCCTGCAGTTGTGGTGGAATTTGATGTCTCTCAGCCTCTCTGCTCTTTCATACCTGCACATGCCAAAAGGATTTCTCCACTAGAGAAATCCCAGGCTCTGTTTTACATCCACATGCTGCTCTCGGGTCCGGGATATCTCCCATTGCCGATGTTTGTTCTGTCCCTGCAGCAGATCCACTGCACAGATAAACGGGAGGAGCTGGATGGATTCTGAAGGGCGGTGGGTTGTAGTCAGATGGCTTTAGGGCAGAATCATCCCAATGCATAACTGTTAGAGGAACACATTCCGAACCTCCCACGTCCAGGGTGTTGCGAGGTGTACTCCTTTACAGGAGCAAAGTGAATGAGCGTAATGCCCCAAAAGCATAAATTCACTGCCGAGGTCTGTGTGGCCGCAGAAATAAACCCAAGCTGAAACTTGCTGACCGGGAGAGCAGGTTCCGGTCAGAAGGGCGGCCGGCGGTGGATCCGGTTTGGTTCTTGCCCGTCCCCAGACCACAGCGATGCCTCTCGCCCCGGCATCTCTGCTCGCGGCGCGCGGGCCTCCCCTCGGCACCTGCTCCGGCGGCCGACCGGGACAGCGGCACTAAACTCCGTTCTCCCTGTGCCCACAGATCAAGAACCTGGCGGGGCTGAACCAGCGCCGGTGAGGCGGCGGCGGCGGCGAGCACCGGCGGGGCCGCGCGCGGCCCTTCCCCGGCACCAATAAAGTCGTACTCAGCCTGGCACGGACTCTTTTTGCGGGCGCACCGGGGCCGGGGGGGAGCGGGGGGGAGACAGACCGGCCGGGCGCTCCGGGCGGCGGGATCGGGATCGGGATCGGGATCGGGATCGGGATCGGGATCGGGATCGGGATCGGGATCGGGATCGGGGCGCGGCAGCCATGCCGTACGCCAACCAGCCCACCGTGCGCATCACCGAGCTGACGGACGAGAACGTCAAGTTCATCATCGAGAACACGGACCTGGCGTGAGCGCCGCCGCGGAGCCGGGCCGGGGCGGGCGGGCCCGGGGGTGAAGCGGACGCCGGAGGGCCCGGGGGTGGCCCCATGGGCTCGGCCTCGCCGCGGGCGCCGCCGGTGCGGCCGGGCAGGGTCTCTGAATCAAAGCCCCGCAGCAGCCTCGGCAGGCGTCTGTGCGGGCCCGCTTCCCCACGCTCCCTCATGCCTAAACACGGGTGTTTCCCTCCCTCAGGGTCGCAAATTCCATTCGGAGAGTGTTCATCGCAGAAGTCCCCATCATAGGTGAGGCCTTTCGCTTGCCTGTGGTCGCAGTCTCATGGGCTGCCCTCCGTGTGGCTCCCATCACTTCCCCTCCGTGTTCTCCCACACCTTCCCGCTGCTTTTGGCTCTCCTTGCCCGTGTTCAGGCAGTACTGAGCGCTGCAGATGCTGCCTCAGTGTGTCTCTGCAGTCTCTGTAATGTTTTCTGTGCTTTGGCAAACTGGCTTTTCCCCACACGAGTATTTCTCAGCTTGTGACTTTCTCCTCCCTGCAGCCATTGACTGGGTCCAGATAGATGCCAACTCCTCCGTGCTCCACGATGAATTCATTGCACACAGGCTGGGTAAGTGCTGGGGTGGGGAGGAAGATGAAGGTAGGTTGTGGGCAAAATCAGTCCAGAGATGCTGAAGCACCTTGGTCAGGTGCTGTTCCTCCTGCTGTCTCGGCAGGAGGGTTAGGGGTCTCACTCAGACGTTCCTCTGATTTCCTGCTTCCCACAGGTCTCATCCCGCTCACTAGTGATGACATCGTGGATAAGATGCAATATTCCAGAGTGAGTCAAGCAAAATGCTGTGGGGAATCATTTTGAGGGGGGTGGGTGTTTGATCTGATGGGAAGCTCTGGCAGTTTCTTGCGTAAAGAACCCGTGTGTGTGGCAGGACTGCACGTGTGATGAGTTCTGCCCGGAGTGCTCCGTGGAGTTCACGCTGGACGTTCGCTGCAACGAGGACCAGACTCGGCACGTCACATCCCGCGACCTCATCTCCAACAACCCCCGCGTCATCCCGGTCAGTGCCGTCCCGCTGCTCGTCCCGCTCTGCGTTCCTGCTGAGGCAGGGTGCCAAACACGTGGAATGTAGACACAGCAAGGCCTCTGAGCACATTTCATGTTGCCTAAAGCTCCACTCAAACCGTAGCGGGAGAGCAAAGCAGGAATAGCTGCAGAAGCAGCGTGTGTGCCAGTGCCCTCCTCGTCTCTGCCACGTTGTCCGTCGCTTGCTGTCTGATGGGTTGCAAAGCAGTATGGCCTCATCCTGCACCCCTTGTCCCAAACTCCTTGGCTGCCCCTTGGCAGTGACCCGAGGCCTCTGGCTTGCTGGTTCTTGGCTCTCAGCATGGCAGGGTGTGAGGAGCCTGGGCCAGGGCAGTGCTGCCAAACAGCTTCTGTGCAGTCGTCTTGGGGAGGGTTGGTGGAGCCAAAGTGGGACAGATGCAAAGGGACTTACAGAGAATGTTCTAGTACACTGTTAAAGTGGATCCAGATGTCACCACAACCTGGGGCTGCTCCTGCTGCCTGCTGACAGTGTCTGTCTGGGTAAAGCCCAGCTGGAGCCTGCTGTCTGTTTTTTGCCTTTGGCTGAGGTGCTGTGAGTGGTGTGTGTCATCTACAGCAGTTGTGGGAGTGACTTTGGGAACCGAGCAGATGTGCTGTGCTGGAGCACTCATCCAAGCTGATCTTGTCCATAATTTTCTTGGTTTTGTTCTGCTGCTGCAGGTGACATCTCGGAGCAGAGACAACGACCCCAATGACTACGTGGAGCAGGATGGTGAGTGGCAGGTCACTGGGAATAAGAGCTGGAGGAGGAAATTAACTTTTCTTTCGGGTTCTTTGAACTCATTCTTCCTTTACTAGCTGTGCAACCATAAGGCAGCTGTAAATCTGACATTTCTGAGCTGCTGGTGTCACTGCATGAGTGGGGTAGCATTTTGTCTTAATGCCACTCAGATTGTCCCAAAACTAAAGTCCTGTGTCAGAGGGTGCTTCTGTCTCTCCTTGTGAGAGCTCAGAGACAGCAAGGAGGTGAATTGGTGTGTTGTTGGCTGTTCCTTGGGGGCCTGTGCAGCTCCTTTTTATTTAGCTGCTCTGGGGACACAGCTGAGCCCCTCTAAGAATCCAAGCAAACCCTGGATGCTGGTGACATCCTCCTGGACACCAAACATCTGCCTTTGCTGCAGCATGATCCTGCACACTCATTTCTCCTCTGCAGCCTTCTCAAACGGGCATGTGCTTTTCCAGACATCCTGATTGTGAAGCTGCGGAAGGGGCAGGAGCTGCGGCTGCGAGCCTATGCCAAGAAGGGCTTTGGCAAGGAACACGCCAAGTGGAACCCCACGGCTGGCGTGGCCTTCGAGTATGACCCCGACAACGCGCTGAGGCACACGGTGTACCCCAAACCAGAGGAGTGGTATGTCCTGGTGTCTGTCTGCAGGGACTGGGAAAGACTTTCCAGCAGGCAGCGACTTACACTTCAGCCCTGGGGGTAATTTGGGTCAGTAAGCGATGGGGAGCGTGCCTGCCACATCCCCTTGCATAGACTTTGCTCCTGGGTTTGGGTAGCAAGGCCAGTCACTTGTTTGCAGCTGCACACAAGGTGGACTGGTTTGTGGTCATCTCTTGTCCTCCCTCACGTACCATCACTGCTGGTTTGCCTTGCTTTCATGCCCTTTTTCATCATTTGTTGCTGATTTTTTTTTTTCCCCTATGCAAATGTTTTGTAGGTTGGGGTAAGGTCTGAGGAAGCAACAGATCCATATGAGATGAAAGAGGTTGCTATGAGAGCAAAGAGTGGAAGGTTGGGTTGCCAGACTGATTTTTCAGCCTGGCTTGAGGAAGCCCAGTATGGCTCTGATTTAGCCTATACATCTCCTCACTCCTGGAGCCTGAGCTGTGGCAGGGTTTCCTTCTCTGGCCCTTTCCTCTCCTCTGAAATACTATTCTGCACAAGTAGCATGCTGCTTCTCATCTAAAAGTGACGAAGTTTTACTTTTGGAAAGCTGCTGCCCTGCTTTGGCCTGGGTGAGGACTTTATCCAGCATCACCTTTCATGAATGTGTACCTGAGCTGCTCCTGGCTCTGTATCCCAGTGATCACCTAGCAGACATCCTGTCACTGAGCATGCTGGAGCCAGCAGCATAGTGAGGAACCAGGTGCTTTAGGCAGGGCAGACTCAGAGCAGGGACTGGGCAGGGTAGTGGATGTGCTGCCATAAGCATTGATCAGGAACCTGGTGTGGCATACAACAGACAGGGCACCAGGAAACAATTTTTGAGAAGTTCTAGACAAAATACCTGTAAAAGTTGGAAAAATCCCAAAAGAGGGTTGATATTGGAGCTGCCAGTTCTTGATGATATGTCTGTCTTTTCGAGTTCGTCTGACTCCCTGTGAAGACAATACAGAGCCAAAGGCTTCTGCAGTCCAAGGCTAGCTATGGTTTTTGGTTTAGTTTTTCATGCTAGTTGCTTTTTGAGGCTGTTGGCAGAGCACTGGCGTGCAGCTGGACTCACCAAACAGCTGTCAGGGTTGTGGAAACCTCTGCACTGTTTTGGTCATGAGTGGTTCTATAAGTAACAAGAAATCTCACCTTTATTAACACTTCATCTGTCTCAGTGGTTTGTAGAGGCGGAGAGTTTGTTTGAGAAATACAGTTTTATTTCAGGCAGCTGATTACAGGGTGCTGGGGTCAGTGTTTCTGGGCATTGCTAGGGCAGAGGAAGGCCAGCAGGAGACCTTGGTGGGTACAGGATTTTCTGTGCTGGCTTCTCAGACAGCTCAAGGCTTTGGGTTTTCTTACATGAATTAAGTGGTTCCACACAGTCTCTCTGGTGTGGTGCTCTATAAACCAAGGGATGCAGCAGGTAGAAAGATGTGTTTGCCTAACTGATGCACAGGTATTGCAGTGATTTTGGTGGAAGAGTGAAGGTGCAGGACATCAGGATGGAGCTCACTGATGCAGCTTGTGTCTGAGGTGCAGGAGATTTTTTTTCCTGCTGGGTCCAAGCCAACTGTGCCTCACAGACTTGAGTGCTGGAGTACTCCAGTGCTTTCCGGCCCAGCGGGAAATAGAAAGAAAAGATAACCCAAGGTCCATTACTCCATAAAAGCATCCAGGCTCCATAAACACAATCACTTCAGGAATGGACATCACTTCACTGTTAGCACCTGCCAGATTGTAGCAGTGTAGGTGGATGGAGCCACAGTACAGGGCTTGCTGGGTTTGGGCAGAGCAGGGCTGTTCCCCTTCTTCCAGTGCTGTGCTGGATGACTCTGTGGCATTAATGAGGAGCCAGAAAGAGCAATGTGGGACTGAGCTTTTTTCTGTGACTTGATGTTTGATAACCACCCTGTTGTGTGCTGGACGTGAGCCTCAGTGCTCGCTCTCTGGGGCCAAACTGAGTGCCTAGGCTCTGTGGGGCCAGGCTGGAGCAGGGGCTCTGTGTAACCTCTCCTGCTCTCTGATTCCAGGCCCAAGAGTGAGTACTCGGAGATCGACGACGAGGATGCTCAGGCTCCCTACGACCCCAATGGGAAGCCAGAGAGGTAGGGAGCTGAATGCAGTGCTGCAGCTGGAAGATGGGGTGACTGGCTGGGTGCATCTCATGGGCTCTCATTAATACAGGAGTGTCTACACTGTGCTGAAATTGCCAGCCCAGGGAGCTGACATTCCCTGAAAAGCAGGGCAGGAGTTGGCATCAAGTGGTGATATGCCCAGATGTGGCAGGTTTTCCCCTCTGGGAGATACTAGACAGTTCTCCTCAGTTCATGTTGCCAGGTAGGGCAGTGCACACTCAGTGAAGCGTGAGGCCTGTGGGGGAAATACCCTGGCTTAAGGTATTCATTCACCTGTGTGTGTCTCATGCTCTGATTGCTGGTGTTATTTGCACTGCAAAAGTGCCTCAGCCAGCCTTGGTCCCTGGCTTGGAGCTGCTGGCTCGCAGGGCACTGTTCTGAACAGAAATCAATCTCAGAAGTGCTCTTGCAGCTCATGAAGTTGTGAGTGTTGGTGTGACAGTTGTAGAGGAGCAGCACTGGCTGTTGCCTGCTTGAGAGGTGAATGATAATGATGATGGTTGGGATTCTAGGCAGATCTACCAGCTGTGGGTGTGGATGGGCTGGAATGATATGCAGTCTGGATTTGCACCTCCTTGCAGAGTAGATGGTGACTTAACCCCCTGCCTTGTAACCTCAGGTTTTATTACAATGTGGAGTCCTGCGGTTCTCTGCGCCCCGAGACCATCGTCCTGTCTGCACTGTCGGGCCTCAAGAAGAAACTGAGCGATCTCCAGACACAGCTGAGCCACGAGATCCAGAGTGACGTCCTCACTATCAACTGAGGTGGCCCCTTGCAAGAGTGCTGAACTGTGAGTGATGCCTGGCTGAGATCTGGAGAGAGGCTTTTACCTTCCCATCATCTCTCTCTGCCTTTCCTAGCCCAGCACCTGGTTGGTGATGCCTCTTCCCTGGCCCTTCTTCCCAGGGAAAGCCATCGTGGTGTGTAGGGTAAAACAGGAAGGGAATCGGTCAGTGAGCATCTTAGCTGGGACAGGCTTTGTCTCTAAGTGATCCCAGAGTTTTGGTTCTGGTGTTGGATTTTGGCCATGTGGTGTTTGGGATTGGGAAGCGTGTACCTTTGTTACACAACCCTACCTTATTTACATGTCCATTCTTTACTGTGCTGAATAAAGCCTTACCCCACATTTTTCTGTCATCCCTGAAAGCTCATCTGAGGCTGCTGGAGGAGATGTCACATCATTTACTTCTCTCCAATAGACATTAACTTAATGAGATCTGCTTTGGAGGGAGCATTGCTCGCTGATGCTGATTGCTGCTTGTGACATTATCTCCTGAGGAGAGCAGCACCCCTCCTGCAGGCAGCCTGTCGTTCATTGATCCAGTGCTGTGTTTAAGGCAGATGTTTGAGGCCGGGGTGGGCGAGATGCTGCAGAAGGCAGCGCTGCAGGGGAGCCCAGCTGGGCCAGGCAGGCGAAGCTGTACTTACAGACTCCTCTGGAACAGATGCCACCCCTGTGCTGTATAACCTTTTTCTGAGGAGCTGGGTGGCACAGGGTCTGCCAGTAATGGCCTCTGGCTGGTACCTTTCTTTGTGCCTACAGCCCCCAGTGTGTGCTGGGCTGGAGCTTGGTGCAGGTCCCATGCCCTGACCCCCCTGGCAGTGGCTGAAAGGCTCCAGCAATGGCCTTTGTCACCCCTCCTCCTCCTCCCCTCCATCAGTGCCCAGCGTAGCTTGGGATGAGCTTTTTGGTGACACTTTCCTGGAGAGACCCACAGCTCCTCTACCATGGGGGCTGGGAGGGAGGGGAAGGCCTGGTTTCCCCTGTGCTCATCCCGGGGTGGATGGGGACGGTTCAGGGAGTGGGGACAGGTCATGCTGAGCTGGGGAGAGCAGCCCATGTCAGCCTTGCCTTCCTCTCCAGGCAAAAGCTGCTGCAGCCAGGCTGCTGCTTCCATTTTCTTGCCATGGCAGAGCTGGCTGCAGCATGGCTCCCCATGTCCCTGTCCCTGGAGGGATCACTGCGCTGGCTGGCATGGCTGTCTTACCTTGAGGCCAGCACTGCCGGGCAGTCATGGCATGGATAACTTACCTGGCACAGCTCTGGGAGAGCTGGGAGATGGTGTGCCTTGAAACTCCTTCACCTGGGGACTTGGAGCCACCACTGGCCTGGCACATCCCCGGAGCCATGGGCAGCTGGAGGTGAGGGTGACAGTGGGGTGATGGCATCCTGTTCCACTCAGGGTTGTTTGATGGGGAGTGGCAACTTGCTGCACCCTTCTTCCTATCCCAGCGGTTTTAGGGCTTCAGTTGAAATGTCCTGGCCATGGCTGGAGGCAGAACAAAGCCCTGAGCCAAGCGTGCTGCCAGGAACCTCAGGAAATCTCCCCTCATCAGCATTTTTCTCTCTGGCAGGCACTACTCCCACTTGCGCTTCCCAAGCGCGCTTGGATGGAACAGACAAATAGGAAGGGTGGATGTGGATAAGGGTTGTTTATTCATTGAGCAACTCCTTAAAAAACAGAAAACCCAAACATTTTTGGTAACAAATGTTAAATCTTTTCCAGATGAGGTGTGTAGCCAGGAAAAGAGCAAGTTCCACCTCTCACCCCAGGAAGGACACACTGCTGGGCAGTGCTGGGGTCCCAGAGCCCCTCTGTGCCCAGCCATGCTGCGAGGAGCAGCGCTTCTCTGTCCCCACATCCCCTCAGCCTCAGCCACAAGCTACACCACCCTGAAACACAGTATTTACAGACCACAGATTCCCACATCACAACACTCCCTGTGCCCAACACATGGACCTGGAGCTTTAAAGGGCAGAAAAAAAACCACCAAGCATTCAACCCAGACGGAAAGAAGACTCCAAAGAAACACCAAGGTTTGCACGGCAATAAAAAGATAGCCCTTCTAAAGGAGGTCAATAAATAGGAGTACTAGAAAAAATCAATTGCTTTTAAGTTCAGCACATAAAGCCCAGTTCCACCCCCAGTGGGTGAGGAGGGAGTGAGAGCTATGGGAATGCACAGAGGAATGTGGCTCTCTCCCCATCAGCATGGGTTTCTCTGCCCTGGGGCTTCTCCTGTCCACAAAGCTGCCCCTTGAGAGACAGATGCTACTGGCCAAAACCAGTCCCATGGTTGCCCACCAGCAGATAAACCAAGGGCATGGCAGGGGGACACAACTGTGGGAGGAGTGAGGGGTGTTGGGGTGAGAGAAGCTGGGGAGCTTGGCTCTGCCCGGGCGCTCACCTCAGCCAACCCCCCTGGAAGGAAAACCAGTTTCTCCTGAGACATCTCAATTCTACAGCGAGTGTTTAAATAGCTTGAAGAAGTGCAAAAATCAGCTCAGGGATGGCAGGGTGTCCTCAGGAGCACCCCACTCTTCATGGAGGGGTGGGACCCTGCACCATCAGCCTGGCACAGCTGCATCCTCCGACGCTCCATGGACATGGCAGAGTGATGCTCCAGCCTTCCTGCCATGCAGAAAACTCCAAATTTCTTGACCCCCACCATCTCTCTTCACCTCCCAGCTGGATCCCCAAGAGTCAAAAACCTCTGGGCATCTGCCCAAGGGCTCTTCAGCAGCCACCACATTTGCATTCATGTGAGAAGGAAATATCTCTTACAATACGGATATTCAATATATATTTGAAGTCAGTTGAGGCTGAGCCAGCCATCGCCTCCACTAACACGAGACCAGGGCGTGAGCCAGCGCCTGCTTCCCAAGGTCTTGGCACGGAGGTGCCCCAGCTCGGTCTGGGGATTCTGAGGGATGGCTGCCTGTGTCCTTGCCACCCCTTGGAGAAGAAAAAGGGGACCCCTGCCACAGTCCCCCCACATCAGCTCACGGGGACGATGTAGGCTCCCTGCTTTCAGGCTTGTCACTTTTGGAAGACTTTGGCTTCAGCAAGATGAACCTGTTGAGGAGGTCAGTGTCCGAGCTGGCCTGGGCACCTGCGTACGCCTCCCCTGGGGACAGAGCAGAGGGTGGGCTCACCTGGTGGGGAAAGCTCTGAGGGCTGGAGGAGCAGCATCTCCTCGGGGTGGGGTGGGGACACTCACCAGCATAGCTGGAGGACTCGGCCATATTCTGGGAGCCAGTGATGTGGTGCCAGTAGGCGCTGCGGGGCAGCATGGTCGTGGGGGTGCAGGGGTAGGAGAAGTGCTCAGTGCCCTTGTTCAGTAGCTGCAGTGGATCGGGGGGGAGGAGGGTGACACAGAGCCCCTGGAGTCTCCCCCAGCTGTGTCCCCCCTCAGCATGGGCTGGAGCTCACCCTGACATTCTTCTCCATCTCCAGCAGGACCTTCTTGTGCTGCTCAGCGATGGCCAGTGTGGCGCTGTGCACGCGCTGGTAGATCTGCTCACCCTCCTGTGTCTGGAAGGTGTAGAGACCTTCTCCTGCATCACACATCCTGTAGGGACAGGGCACAGGTTGTCACCAGGGTCTTCAAGCCAAGGGATGATAAACAAAACCCACCCCAGGTGGCAGCTGGCATAGCTTGCCACGCTGTTAGAACTGTGCCTATGTCCCCTTCATGGTGTTGAGGCTGGACCAGAACCAGCTCCAAGCCCCGCCTGCCACGGGCACACTGTTCAGACCATGGCCATCACCCCAGCCTCAGGCCTGCCCCATGGTGATGCCAGCAGTGCCACTGCCTGGAGCACCCAGCTGGACGAAGGCGCACAGCGGTGATCCCTGTCCTGGCAAGGGTCACATCTCACCGTCCGGCCTCGAAGGTGAAGCGGGTGGCATCGCGGCCGTAGCGGCGCAGGGAGCAGAGGGGCCAGGAGATCAGCTTCACCCGGGGATTGTGCGTGTCCCAGAGGTAGATGTTTTCGTGGGTGATCTGCAGCTTGCACTCGCCATAAACGTCCAGGTTGGGGCAGGGGAGGAGGAACACGTTGAACCGGTCTGGAGAGGGGAAAAAAATAGAAAATAAAATAATCCGCGGGGGGTGCAGCGAGGTGGAGCCCCAGGCGAGCACCCGCCGCCGCGCTCACCCGTCTGCTCGCACTGCACGCCGGGCGCCAGCAGGTCGGGCTCCCCCAGGCTGATGTCGTTCAGGCGGGCGCCCAGGCACTCCACCGACAGCGTCTTGTACCACTCCTCCGCCTCCAGCTCTGCAAGGCACCACGGCAGCCCCTGGGCGACCCTGGCCACGCCGGGGTGCCCCACCCAGCACCCCCAGCCCGGCTCTCCTGGGCGCTGCCCCGTACCTGAGTCGCAGGTGAAGGTCCGGGCGGAGTCGTCGGTAAAAACGATGGCCACCGCCTGTCTCTTGGTCTCCTTGGGCAGCCGCGTAATGCACTTGACATTGCTGATCTCGGTGACCTGCAGAGGAGCTGGGGGGTCACCGAGGGCTGCACCCAGACCCCAGCCGCTGCTCCCAGACCCCGTCACCCTCTGCACCCAGACCCTGTTCCCTGCTGCACCCAAACCCTGTTCCCTGCAGCACCCAGACCCAGCTGCATCCCCCTCCGGAGAGCATGGGGTGACAGCCACCCAGCAAGTTAAGACAAGGAAGGACCTGCTCTGGCACGGGTCCCCAAGCAGCGGGCAGCACCCCAGCACCCCTCCAGTGCACCCCCTCACCTTGGGGCACCCCCGCAGGCACGCCGACTTCTCATCCGGGTACTTCTCCAGGCGCTGGGGCCCTTTGCTGGAGGATTTGCGGAAGACCAGCCAGCACCGCCGGTAGATCTGCCGGACAGAGAGCGCGGCTGCTGCTGGGTGCAGATGGGGGTCCCTGTCCCCACCACACCCCCACGTCCCCCTGTCCCCAGACCCAGGACCCGTGCCTGGTTCTGCTGACCCTGCTGGCCCGGGGACAGGAGGGGATGCTGGGGATAGGGATATGCCAGGGCTGCCATCATCTGCCCCCGCGCCCCGCCAGTGCTAATTACAGAGCTTAATTAATGAACACAGACAAAGCTCCCAGGGGGACCGCTGTTCTGGCATTTCCCCGTCCCCTCTCCTATATCCCCTGCCTCTGAGGGTGGTGGGGCCACCGTCCCTAGGCACGTCCCCCCCCCTCGAGCCCACTCCCTCTTTGTTCTCTCTAATTAGCATGAAATTACCCAGCATGCTCGTTGCTGCCGGCTCCAAGCCACGGAGATGGGCAACCAAACCCCCTGACCCCCCACCTATGGGTGCTGCACTCCCACACCACCCTAATTTGCAGCAGCTCCAACCCCTCCCGGTGTGAGGCATCCCCGATGCCAAACTGTGTGGGCAGGGAAACTGAGGCACGGGGGTAAGGGAAGGCTCACGGACATCCCCAAAACCCTGGGTGACCTGGGACAGGTGAACGGCTGTTACTCGGTGCGGGATTCGGCCGGTGCAGGAGCTGGACCCTTGGTGCTGCTGGGTGATTTGCGTACCAACAAGTGGCCCGTCCCTGCCATCCCCCACTCCTCCGCCACCACAGCCCCCAAAATGCTGCTTATTCAACCCCAAAACAGGGGCAACAGGATGCCGCAAGAGAGACCTGGCCACGTCACCTCACTGAGAAACCAGCACCCCAAATCCATGGGTGTTCCCCCCCATATCCCCCCATTCTCCAAGATCCCCACTCACCCCCAGCTTCTTGCTCTTCATCCTCACATAGCCCTGCTTGATGATGTCGTTAAAATTCGTCGCCATGGCGATGGCTCGATAGGGTAGGGGATATTTTGGGAGGGGGGGGCTGCCTTCACCTTCGCCCCCCCCTCTCCATCCTCTTCCTCCGTACCCCTCCTGTCTCACCACCGGCCCAGCTTGGTGCTAGNCCTCCTCCCTTCGCTGCCTGAACCATCCGAGTGGAACAGTCCGGTGTTAACCCCTGCTAGCACGGTGGAGCCAGGGTGGCACAGTGACAAGTGGTCGGTCCCCTGCCACCAGCTCCAACATGTGTCCGAGGGGACACCCACACCAGACCTCGCCCACAGGTCTCCATCACCTCTCGCACTCCCCCTCCTTCTTCCCACGCTGCTCGCTTGGGCAGCAACATGGCCCCGGTGGCGGGGCACCGGTAGGGTTCAGTGGTGGTGACCTCCTGTCGGCCAGGCCAGCTCTGGCGTGGGGTGTTTCGGATGCCAGAGGGACCCCGGCTTCCAACCTCGCACCCCCTGGTGTAACCCAGCCTCTCTCCAGCCCCACCATGAGCTCGGCCTCGCTCAGCCTGGTCCCTGCTGGTTCCCCCAGCCCCAACCGGTGGGACCAGGTGGGAACCAGGTTCCTTTCCCAGCTGGAGAAGTCACAGGTAGAAGGCAGTAATCCAGGAAACAGAATAGGGCCATCTCCGGGGATGCTCCTCCATGCCAGTGACGCCCTGGTCCCCAAAGCCCAGCACCCAGGGGAATCCGACTGGGACAGCACCTTGGGGACTGCCCTCTGTCCCGAGAGAGGCCGGGGGCAGTGCTCGCCTCTGAGGGGAATGTCCCCTCCATTCCCCCATCCCCATCACCGCACCCCACGCACACGAACACCCCAAGGGAACTCAGAGATGCTGGGGGGCACCTCCTGCCCCCGTACCCCCGGCCTGTCACCTCGGCACCCCCACGCCTGGCGCCCCAGGACCTCTCATCACCCATCATCCCCAGGTCTCCCACCGGGACGTCCCTCCGGGCGTTGTCACCCCCCGGCCGTTTGCCTCCGGCACTTGTCAGCGCAAACCTCGGTCAAGCCCCGTCCTGTGTCACCCCCTCCGCC